>PVJH01034554.1:0-20533 GCA_004026705.1 Nesogale talazaci
ATAGCGCACCTGGCCACCTTCCCCGCCCCACCCCTTGTCTTCACCCCCAGGAGAAGCTCCGGCCCCCTCTGCAGGACGGCCTCCCCATTCTCCTGCCCCCCAGCGCTGGTGACCACCAGCTGACGTGACCCCCGGCCGGGGTCTCGCCTCGACCCTTCCGAAACTGGGACCCTAGGCTGTTGGCTGCCTTGTGTCCGGCTACTGCGCTGAGCGTAACTTCCGCTCCGGGACTCCATTCCTCTTCACGACCGAGTAACGTCCCACCGGCCGTACCCTGGTTAACACGCAGCTGCCGGTGGGGGAGGTCAGTGGTTGGAGCCTGCCAGCCTCTCTCCGGGAGAAAGAGGTCAGACGTTAGCGTCTCTGTAAAGACGGCCACTTGGAAGCCACATGGGGCGACTCCATTCTGCTCTGTCAGGTTAGAGCCAACAAGGTCACGGGGTTAAGGGGTCACCGTACGAATGACCACGTAGGCTCTTAGGACCAGTCCTGGATCCAGGGTCATTATCCCTCTGCTCTGGAAACACAGCACACCACAGCTCGGCGCTATTGAGTCCGTGCCGGCCCTCTGGGACAGGGCGGACCTGCCCCTGTGAGTTTCGCAGACCCTGACTCTCTACGGGATGAGAAAGCGCTGCGTCTCTCCCATGGAGCAGCTGGTGGATTTGAACCGCGGGCCTTGCAGTCCCCACGGCCCACGGAGCGAGCACGTTCTCTCTTCTCTAACCCCCTTCTTGCAGGACCCACTGCCCCGTCCTGGTCAGGTAGGGTGTGTGCTCCTCTCCCTCAGCAGCTGCGGCCTCAGGGCTCTGGAGGCCCCCCCCCCCCTGCTCTCTGCCATCTCCCCGTTTCTGCTTCTCAAAGGCCTTTGCCTGTGTCTGCCGCCGCGTCTCTCTGATCTTGTATCTATGCGGGCAGCAGGCTGCACACTGCCCCAGGCGGGGATGGGTTTCTCGGGGTTTCCAGAGAGGTCTCTCTCGCTCTGGGCCTGGTCTTGGCGCGGAGTAAGAAAAATAGGGCTCCCCGTGAGGCACTGCCTTTTGTTTGTCATCTTATTGGTGTCTTTCTGGTGCTTCCCTTCCGGGGACCCCATGGGGAGAGGCTGTGTGGGGCTTGTGGGCCAAGATTCGGAGGTGATGGTCTGCTCCCCGAGGACAGGGAGGGTGATTCCAGGGTTCTGTGCCCAGAACGCACACGCAGGCCCTGACCCCTGCATGGTGAGGAGTCCCTGAGACCACTTCCTGGTTTCCATGTTTGGCGGGGGAAGGAAGGGGGAGGCGCTCATGGGGCTCAGCGTAAGAGTCGTCACCCTAGCCCTTTTCGGTTTCCCGAAAAGACACCAAGGGAAATCCACCCGGGGTCCAGGCTCAGGAACCCGGGTCACAGGGAGACCAGGAGCATGGTTCCAGGGCGTGACCAGGAGTGGGGGCGGGGCCCTGAACCCAGAGTCAGCAGAACAGCTTCATGAAGCTGACTCCCAGGAAGTAGACATCAGGCAAGCCTTGCTTCCGGGGTGCTCTCGAGCCCAGCCTCTTGGGGGGGGGGCAGTTTGAGGATGTTCTGCACCCCTCCGGGGCTCCCATCTCCAGCCCTCCAGCCCTCCAGTGGGCTGATCCAGGCGGTGTGCTGTCAACCAGCGGGTTGGAGACTCGGTGCCTGGGACCTTGACTGGGGCAGGGAGGTGCACACTGGGATTGGAGACCCCGGACACCGAGCCCCCACCATGTGTCTCAGGCACAGTGTGGGGCTTGACTGGCCCCGGAAACCAGTAGGACAGGTGTGGCTGCTCTGAGTTCTGTGTCGGTTCCAGCAAAGCACCAACCTGGCAGGCAGGCCGCCTCCGTCCTCTGCACCTTCCGATGGGGGCGCCCCAGGGCTGTGCAGGGTCAGCGCCGGGCTCTAAACCGTCCACTGCCCAAACCCATAGCCGCCTGGCCGCCTGCTTCTGTAAAGACGGTCAGCCGCGGGAACCCGACAACAGCGGGTGAGCGGGAGGGGAGTCAGTGTGATGACGGCGTCTGGTTACCTGATTAACATAATACCCCCACACCTAAGTTCACCTGCACGCACCCAGGTGATCCGTGCTAGATTGTGTGATTGAGGACCCCCCCCCCCCCCCAACACACACACCTCAATAGGCTGCTTCTGGTCTTTGGGTCGGATTGGGGTCTGACGCTGGCCAATGAGCAGGTTTGCTGGTGTGAGCAGGGGCCTAGGCCACCTGACTGGGTGCAGCCCGCCTCTCCGGGGGGAAAGGGGGGGACACCGACATTGGGCGTGTCCAATCCACCAGTCTAAATTCATCCCTTTGGATTTACATCAGTTTGTGCACCTTGCATGTGTGCGCGCATCATTCATTCATTCATTCATTCGCTCACTTGAGGAGCTCTTCCTAAAATGCTGCAGCCCAGAGCCTGGTCCCCCCAGCTCGGGCTCCATCTGCCAGTCTGCTGGCCAGCCTCCGCCCAGCTCAGACTGCGTCTGCCAGCTTCTAGTCTTGGGTCAGGCCTGCTAGAGTCCCCCACCCCTTGCCCCCCGGGCTTGGCCTGGGTCTGCACAGCTGCTGCAGCCCCTCCCCGCCCCCCACTGCCGCCCTGCAGGATGGCGGCTCCTGTCAGCGTCTCCAACCCGGACCTGATGAGACACAGCACGGAGCTCTACATGGACAGCGGCTTCTCCCCCAAGTGCCAGCGCATGGGGGCCATGGTCGCCTTCCAGAGGTTCGAGGACTTCATCAGGTACCTACCCCCCGCCCCCACACCCCCTGGCCTTGTCCATGACAGCGCTCGCCCACGTGGGCGTCCACCCCAGCCCCCGCCCCTGCCGCTCTGGTCCTCGTCTGTAAAGCGAGTTTGCCCGAGTTTGAGACCCGTGTGACCCTTGGGCAGCATATGGGCAGCTGGGGGTCTGACGCTGTCAGCGCCGTCATGGCCTGGCCCACCTGCCGGGTGTGCTGTGCTGCGAGCCTTGGCCTGAGGGGAAGGGGGGAGCTGAGGTCCAGTCCTCTGCTGCCCCTTTATGTGTGACCCGGGACATTGCAAGTCCGTGCTTCCCTCTGTGGGAAGCGCCCAGCCTTTGACCTCCTCCGGGAACCAGGGAGGGCCTGCCCAGGCTGGCTGAGATCCGCAAATGTGGGTCAGAGAAAGAGGCCCAGGCCGGCCGCTCCCACCGGCCAGCGTCAGACCACTGCCCTCTGCACCCCCAGAAACTTTGATGAAGTGATCTCTTGCTTCGCCAACGTGTCCAAGGACGCCCTGCTCTTCTGCAAATCCCAGGCCTCCCTGTATTCCGAAGATGACAGCAAGGTAATTGGTCCAGCCGAGTGAGGGAGACGTGTGAGGGGCTGGGGTCCAGGGAGGTATTGGGGGCCAGGCGGAGGGGTGGCCACCTCGTGTTTCCTCCCTGTAGGAGCCACGGGAGGAGCCGATCCACATCCTGAACGTGGCCCTGCAGTCCACGGACCACCTGGAGGACGAGGACCTGGTGCCCATCTTCCGGACCTTTGTGCAGTCCAAGGTGCTTGGGTGGGGGCCGCGGATGGGCCTGGCTAGGCAGTCCTGTGCCTGGGTGGTATGCGGATCACGTCAGAGGCCTGGCTTCTACAGAGCGGGCAAGCTGGGCAGCAGGGACAGAGCGTGGTCAAACCTCGGCTTCTCCATGTGTGATAGACACGGGAAACTTCTCTCGTTGCCAGTGATGACGGGACAAGGGTGATCTCGCTGGGATGACCAGAAGCCACTACGTTTAAGTGGCCACTTACACGGGAAACTGCAGGTGCTGGTAACTGCGGGCTGTTTTTTCAGGATTCTCCTGTCAGCACGTGTGATCATTTTTGGCACACAGTCTCCCCCAGCAGGGGGGATGAAGGTGAGGTGCCTGCAGGAACCCTCCCCCTGGGGACAAGTGTGACTCAGCCAGCAAGCCGGGTCCTAGAGACAGAACAAGGTCATATGCTTGCACACACACACACACACAATACATATATACACACAATACGTATATGCACACAATTCACACATAGACACATGTACATGTATGCACACCACACACAGTCACATGTTCCATATGTGCACACATCATACTCATCACTCATGTGCAATTCTCATACACCCTCCCACTTATACACACGTGCACATATCACTATGCATGCGAGTACACACATATACATATACAGAACACACGTACACTTATACATGTGTGCACACCTTCACACAGCATATATATTCATACATTCTATATGTGTAGAAGCTACACATTCATATGTGGATAGATAAATATGTGCACACACATATTTATGCACACAGGTGGAATATGCACAGTATACATGCACTCACTACATATGTGCATTCACATTCATATTTACACACATGCGCATGCATACACACAGGACACATGTACATGTTTATGTGCTGGACACTACACTGACTTACATACACCTCAGTGTATGTGTATCTAGACGTATGTACACACTCATGTTCATACATGTGCACACACATTTACATGCATTCACATATATACCCATTGTGTTACTACAGGTTGACTTGAGAAATGGATCCAGAGATACTCATGTGTGTAAACGAGAGTTTTATATCAAAAGACAATTGTATATTCAAAAAACACCTCAGCCCAGTCTAGATCAAGTCCCTAAGTGTAATATTAGCCCACATGTCCAATGATAGTCCAAAATTCCTCTTCAGACTCACACAGCACATGCACTGAAGCCGAGTGCAGGAAGATCAAGGTCCGTGGGTGGGAAGTCTTGTGGATCCAGTGGTGGTAGAAGCATCTCAGAGCCGGTCGCCATCAGCATGGCGCCATGTGGCTTGTCAACAGAAATGTCAAAGCAGAGAGAGAGAAAATGCTATCTCCAGGGAGAGAGAGAGGAAGGTTCCAGTATCTTTATGAGAAGGCATCATTGTCTTTGACCTGATTGACAGGCTACACTCCACCCCTTCACTCATAAGACTTCCAAGTGGACAAGAGATGGCGTAACAACCACTTCCATTCATGATACATTTACACACACACACATAGGTCCACCAATGCACACACAGCACGCGTGCATACACACATGTAACCATGTGTGCACGAGGCCTGCACACATGTATGTGAGGTGTGCATAGCCATCCACACACTCCGTGGACACTTTCCTGTGCAGGTGACCCATGAGGACCAGCAGTCTGGCTCCCTGTGGCCTCCTTTCATCACACAGCCCCTTCCGCTCCCTCCCTCCCTGCCTCCCATTGCAGGGTCTTCTGCGCTTCTTTCTGGAACAGACCTGGCCTCTGGGTGTCCCCTAACTGCTCCTTCACCACCCTAACCCAGCAGGCAGCGTCCACTCCCCTGCCCCCTCATAGTTCCAAGGTTCATCCCAGTCACGACACGGACCAGGACTTTGTGATGGCCTTTGATGGCCCAGGAACATCCCGTTGGGTACAGGGACCACGTTTTGTTTACCCATCCATCACCAGCAAACCCCCCCCTTTAGTAGTGGTTTTGGGGAGGTTGTCATTCACAAGCCACATGACTCACCTCTGGCTCATGTGTTTGAAACGTCTGCCTGGAATGGCATGTAACCACCCTTCCATCCGTGTCTGAAATGGCATGTAACCACCCCTCCACCTGTGTCTGCAATTACATGTAAGCCCACCCCCAGTCTGTGTCTGGAGTGGCATGTAACCACCCTTCCATCCGTGTCTGAAATGGCATGTAACCACCCCTCCACCTGTGTCTGGAATTACATGTAAGCCCACCCCAAGTCTGTGTCTGGAGTGGCATGTAACCACCCCTCCATCTGCTGTAGAGTCTGCGTCACCCTCCAAAGAAGCCCTCTCTCCATCTCCACCCCCAGCACCCTCCACCCCTGAGCCCTGTTGTTGCTGGCGGGTGTCAGACCTCGTGTGACCCAGCAGAAAGCCCACAAGTTTTTCTTGGCAGATCTGCAGGGTCTGCTGGCGGGGGGCGCCAGGCTGTTTACGGGGAGCAGGCATTTCTGGTCTGTGCGAGAAGGTGTGCACACTCAGGACACTGGGGCAGCCAGTCCATGTGGCAGTCGGGGCCAGCTTTTGTCTCTGTGACTGAGGCATGTCCCCTTGTGTCTCCGCTTCCCAATGCAGAAGAATATCCTGGTGGAGCATGGACTCCGGAGAGTCACATTCTTGATCGCCCAGAAGGTCAGTCTGTCTGTCTGACTCTCCGCCCTGCTCCACAGCCCTGTCTGTCTCCTGGGTGGGTCTGATTGCCATTCTGCAGACGGGGGTGGGAGAGATTGATCACTGGCCGAAACACGGAGCCCGGTCTGACGGAGTAGAATTGCTTCCCCAGGGGTCCCAAGTCCCAAGCCTTCACAGGAGCAGACAGCCTCATCCTTCTGCCTCAGAGCAGCTGGTGGATTTGAACTCCTAACCTTGTGGATGGCAGCCTCCAGTGGAGGCTTTCCAAAGGAACTGTTCTAGATGCAGTTTGGGTTATTATTTATTTTCGAAACAAACCCCAAAGTAAGTGCACTAATTACTTAACCAGCCGGGCTTGACGGAATTGTCTTCTCTTTGTTTGTTTTTGCAGAAAGAATTTCCCAAGTTTTTTACCTTCAGGGCAAGAGACGAGGTATGAGCCCCAGCAACCCTGTTCTCTCAGCCAGCTTCACGTTTGCCTCCCTGGAGCGCGTGGTCCTAGTTCTAGAGCGTGGCAGCCGTGGGTGGCCTCTGTGGCCTCTGGGGTCGTGATTCCGGCCGGAACGTGGCTCTTGGGAGCAGACTCGTGCTGAGGGAGTTCTCAGTCTTCCCAGCTCCGATGGGTCGTTTGTGAGCTTGCTGGTGTGGTCACTCAGACCGTGGGCCATCTCTTTTCTTCCGTGGTTTTCTTTTTCACCCTGAGACAGAGGTTGCCAGACTGCCCTGCTGGCTGCCCTTGTAAATGATGCTTTATTGAGAGCCATATCGCTTCTAAGCGTTGGTCAGTTTGCTGACCTGTTCCCAACACAGGCCCTGGCCTCAGCCAGGTTTAGCATTTTGTCCTGGAACTGACCCAAAGATGTGCCTTTCCCTCTGAGGAACCATCCCTCCTCTTAGTTCTCCACTCACTGCTCATTTTGATCTTCAGCACGATCGTTCGCTTCTTGTGTGTGTGCGTGTGTGTGTGTGTGTGTGCATGTGTGTTGTACGGTTTATCACCAAGAAGCCAGGAGGATCTCTGCTGGCAGACCTGCTGGGACCAACTTGGTCCACTGGGCACTCTGGAGCTCCGAGGCCGATCACACCCATCTGACAGCGACTCGGTCTCCTCGGAGCCTTAAAGGAAGCCAAACGTCCCCAGCCCTCAAGGCTGCCCACTTTTCCCTCAGCTTAGATCAGGATGCTGGGTTCATGAACACAGGGGTCTGTAGACAGATGGTGGACCACACCGGGGCAGCACCCTAATGACCGACTCTCTCTGTGTGTCTCTGTGTGCATGTACGTCTGCGTGTCTTGTTTCTGTGTGTGTCTCCGCATCTGGTGTGTCCATGTCTCTGTATGTGCCTGGTATGTTTGTGTCTTTGCCTGTGTGTATATCTCTGTGTGCCTTTGTATATTTATGTTTATACCTGTGTCTGTGTGTATACGTCTGGTGTATGTCTATACCTGTGTCTCGTGTGTGTGTGTGTGTATGTGTGTGTGTGTGTGTATATATATATATATATATATATATATATTTGTGTGTCTGGCATATGTCTCCGTGTGTATCTTTGTGTCTTCCCATGCTTCCATCCCTATCCATGTGTGATCTGTGTATGTCCATGGATCGATCCATGTGCGTTCTTCATCCGTGTGTGTTCTTCATGTACGTATGTCTGTCTGCTCATGTGTGTACCTACCTGTTTCCACGTGTCCGTCTATGCACGTATCTCTGTGTCTGTCCCCGTGTGTATTTTGGTGTGTGTCCACGGTCTGTCCGTGTGCATCTCTGTATGTGTGCATCTCTGTGCATCTGAACCTATTTCCCTGTTTCCCTCCATATATGTGTCTTCCCGTGTGTCTGCGTGTTTCTGCCCGTCCGTTTGTCTGCCTGTCTACCCGTAGTTTGCAGAAGACCGCATCTACCGTCACCTGGAGCCGGCGCTGGCTTTCCAGCTGGAGCTTAACCGGATGCAGAACTTTGACCTGAGGGCGATGCCCTCTGCCAACCACAAGATGCACCTGTACCTGGGCGCAGCCCGCGTGAAAGAGGGCGCTGAGGTCACAGACCACAGGTTCTTCATCCGCGCCATCATCCGGCACTCGGACCTGATCACCAAGGTGAGTGTCAAGGCTGCCCCTCCCCCTGGGTCCCAGACTCGCAGCCCAAGTCCTTGCCCTGGACTGGACGCCCAGCCTCGGTGAGTGCACCCCCCAGTGGTCTCTTGGGCAGCGTGGATCTCTCTGCTTGAGAAGGTGCCCTGTCGCCCTGGAGAGGTGGTGCTGGCCACTTTGGGGCGAGAGAATGGCCGGGCAGCTTTCTAGGCCATTGTGAACGCAGCCCAGGATTGCAGTAGGTGGTTTGGAGTGGTCCTGCCGTGCGGTGCTGGCCTGGGAGCGGAGTCGTTTCCTTTACCCCGTGCTCAAGTCAGCAAACCAAGCCACACTCCCGTCCCCTTGGTCTGACTCACAGTCACCCAGGGCAGAGCCGCCGCTGGGTGGCAGAGAGGGTGACTCGTTCCTGGAGTGGGAGGCTTCACCGCCTCCCTGAACTGCAGCCACACCTAGGGCTGTGATGGCTTTATTTTATTATCATTTTATTTTTAATACATCAATTTATTGGGGGCTCGTACAACGCTTATCACCATCCATCCATCCATCCATCCAATGTGCCAAGCACAGTTGTCCATTTGCTGTCACCATCATTCTCATAACATTTGCTGTCTGCTTGAGCCCTTGACATTACCTCATTTTCCTCCTCCCCTCCCTTCTCCATTCTCCCTCACAAGCCCTTGATAACTTATAAATTATTATTATTTTGTCATATACACTTCGATATCTCCCTTTGCCCACTCCTCCACTGTCCATCGTCCAGGGAAGAAGTTATTTGGAGATCCTTGTAATCAGCTCCCCCTTTCTTCCCCACCTTCCCTCCACCCTCCATGTAGCACCACTCCCACCACTGGTCCTGAAGGGGTCATCTGCCCTGGATTCCCTGTGTTTCCAGCTCTTATCTGTACCAGTGTCCATGCACTAGTCTAGCCAGATTTGTATGATAAAATTGGGATCATGATAGTGGGCATGAAGGAAGGAGACATTTAAGAACTAGAGGAAAGTTGCATATTTCATCATTGCTATATTGCACCCTGACTGGCTTGTCTCCTCCCGAGACCCTTCTGTAAGGGGATGTCTACAGATGGGTCTTGGGTCCCCACTCCATGTTCCCCCTCACTCACAATGATATTATTTTTTTGTTCTTTGGTGCCTGATCCCTTCAACACCTCATGATTGCACAGCCTAGTGTTCTTCTTTCATGCGGGCTTTGTTGCTTCTCATCTAGATGGCCCCTTGTTTACCTTCAAGCCTTTAAGACTTCAGACACTGTATTTTTGATAGCTGGCCACCATATGCTTTCTTCCCCACATTTGCTTATGCATCCATTTGCCCTCAGAGATCATGTCAGGAAGGTGAGCATCATGGAATGCCAGTTTAATAGAACAAAGTGTTCTTGCATTGAGGGAGTGCTTGAGTGGAGGCCCAATGTCAATCTGCTACCTTAATACAAAATCCATAAATATATGCACATAGATCTATTTCTCCAACATCATATAAAATATATTTACATATTTACATGGCTGTATTTAGACCTCTATAAATGTCCTTTGCCTCTTCTTTCTTTCTGTATTTACTTTTATTTTCTTCTTGTCTCACTATCATGCTCAGCTTTCATTTGGGTTTCAGTAATTCCTCTCAGTTACATTGCCCTTGATAAAGCCCTACCAGGTCTCCTACACCCTCCTTGCTATTGATTGTATATCACTTGTTGTTCCCTTGTCCCTGGGTTTGTTACACCCACTTATTTTTCCCTGCCTCCTCCTCTCCCATGTACCTCCAGGAACCATTGGTCTCTTGTTTTCTCCTCCAGATTGTTTATCCAGCCTATCTTATCTCGATAGATCTGCAGAGATATTAATAGGCACAAAAAGCCAGACAGAGCAAGACAAAGTAACCAACAGCAACAATAACCCTCCCCCCGCCCCAAAAAAGAAGCCTGTAAATAGTCCAAGATCTATTTGTTGACCTTCAGGAGTGTTTTCTTGTTAAGTCTGATGGGGTGCCACGCCCTGGCCCCAAAGTCTGTTTTTGGTATTTCCTCAGGACTTCCTTGCTCTGGTCCCCTTGCTGTTCTGTTGCACGCCCTTAGTGTTTTGCCTTTGTGTGGTGGGGTCAGCTCGGGTGCAATTCCCACACCGTGTCTCCAGTGTTGTCCTCTATAGGGCTGTGGGTCAGTGAAGGATGTCGTTCTCACAGTGAGGTTGGCCATATGGTCCCCTCTGTGAATTGGCTGCTCTGGGCGGGGTTATCATCATCAGGGTTTAGTGGACCAGGATGTGCTCCATTCTCTCTCCCTGCCCCTTCATTTGCCCCTATGTGCTCTGATCAGACATGTCCCTCTCCCTGAGCTGTAGCTTCAGTGCTGTCCTCTGAAGTGAATTCTTCTGGGGGGAGGGCAGCTGTCCAGGTAGTTGGGATTGGGGTTATATTTTGATTTTGTTCCATGTTTCCCCCCACTCTACGCAGGATCTCCTTTTGAGATTTTCCAGGCAGTTCAAGAGGGTAGTGGGGCACCACTTAGTGTTTATGGGTCTCAGAGACCCGGAGGCTGGGGTTTGGCTTGGTCCATCTGTCCGCGGGACCCATGTTTTCCATGTGTCTTTGACCTTTTTCCTGCTTCCTTGCTTTCCGGGTGGGGAGAAACCTCAATCCGGAGATGTCAGAGGCGCTATTTGTCCAGTCCTGTGGGTTTTGAGCACTGACTGGGCCATGTACCCGGCTGCTGGCTGCAGGATCAGCAGTTCGAAACCACCAGCCGCTCTGCGGGAAGACGGTGGGGCTCCCTGGTCCTGTAAAAAAATTTTTTTTAAAAAAGGCTATAGTCTCGAAGCCCAGAGGGGCGTTTTTTACCCTGTCCTGTAGGATCACAATCAGCCCTGATGGTGCAGGGGTCGAGCCTTGAGGTCAACAGTTCGAAACCACAGGCCCCTCCGAGGGGAAGGGATGAGACTCTCCACTCCCATAAAGAGTTCCAGTCTCAGAAATCCACAGGGACAGCGCTGCCCTGCCCTGTCGAGTGGCCCTGAGTCAGAATCGACTAGACGGCTGTGAGCTGAGGGCAGCGGTTCTCCACCTTCCTCATGCCGCGGCCCTCTCCTACATCCCTCATGCTGTGGTAACCTTAACCCGCCCCCCCCCCCCCAACCATAACATTATTTTTGTTGCGACTCCATCACTGTCATTTTGCTACTGCTACGAATCAGGCAGGATGCGTTTTCATTGTGACAAGTTGATTATCAGGAAAGCACAGTGATTCATTACAAAAACAATATGTCATAGATTGCGAACTGTCCATTTCATAGGATGGATCAATGAAATGTTGTCTTGAAGCATGGTGTTGCACTGGTAACAGTGTTCACATTGTATGGATGAGCATGTGGCTGGACCCGCCTGGAGGTGGCTAGAGGAGCGGTGTCTCGGTTCCTAAGACCCTTGAAAATATGTCTTAGGTGACCCTTGTGAAAGGGGTCGCGACCCCCAGGTTGAGAACCGCTGGTTGGGAGCGTTTCATGGTTTTCTGACTCACACACGGTATCTTGGGTCCGCTGCCACAGTATCAGGTAGGCTTCTTCATTTCCCTGAGAGTTTTGTCTCCGGCACCCATCCCCGTCCATGGCAGTTAAGCTGGTCACAGACTTGTGCTCCCTGGCAGCCTTCTGCCCCGCCGGCCGCCTCTGCAGCCCTCTGGAGGGTGGAAGGCAATGCTCCCCGTCCCCCAGACCCCTGGCTCAGCCCTAACACACACCCCTCCCCCCGCAGGAGGCCTCCTTCGAGTACCTTCAGAACGAGGGGGAGCGGCTGCTGCTGGAGGCCATGGACGAGCTGGAGGTGGCTTTCAACAACACAAGTGTGCGCACAGACTGCAACCACATCTTCCTCAACTTCGTGCCCACCGTCATCATGGACCCCTATAAGGTCTCCTCTCAGGCAGGGGCAGGGGGAGCCTTGCTGGGTCCGTGTTGTTCCGTGCCTGCTGGGATGGGGGCAGGCTCCGGACCCCCAAGGTGTGGGGAGGGACTGCCAATGCCCACTTGGCAGGGGAGAGAAGGACTCACCTGTCCTTCCAATCCCAGAGTCTTTGCTTGGTTCCTGAGGGCCCCGCCTGGCTCAATGGCGCCCCCTACCCGGGGTATGCTCCCTGGGGAGGACCACAGGGGCACCCAGTGTCCTGCAGGCGGCGTCATGTCTCCTGCCCTCTTCCAGGCTCTGCGGGGCTTTGCATGCATGCAGGGGGTGGGCAGTCTAGAGCTTTGCTCTGTGTGTGTGTGTGTGTGTGTGTGTGTGTGTGTGTGTGTGCTGGATGAGAGGGGCCGCAGCTCCTCAGCAGAGCACCTGGGAGGAGCAGGCAGCCTGCAGTGAGACCCATGCTGGCCCCATGGGCACTCTGCATTCCACGCATCACGGCGCCAGCGTGGCGCTGACGCGGGGGTGCTGGGGGTGTCTGCACAGATCGAGGAGGCTGTGCGCTCCATGGTTATGCGCTACGGCAGCCGTCTGTGGAAGCTGCGCGTGCTGCAGGCCGAGGTCAAGATCAACATCCGCCAGACCACCTCCGGCCTGGTGCTCCCCATCCGCCTCTTCATCACCAACGAGTCCGGCTACTACCTGGACATCAGCCTCTACCAGGAAGTGACCGACCCCAGATCCGGAAACGTAAGGCTAGGCCCGGCCGCCGTCTGACCAAAGCAGAGGGCGGGATGGGCTGCTGCTGGGCAACTGTGAGCTGCCGGGGCTCAGTGGCTTTCTGAAGGACAAAGACCCTCACTGGCTTAACGGGCTCAGGGGCTGAAGTGCCAACAAGAGAGGCAGCCCAGCGAGGCCGTGGTTGCAACTGGGTTAGCTGCTAACCCAAAGGTGGGCAGTTCGAACTCACCGGGCGGCTTCTGTAAGGTTGGCGGTTCTGGACACTCAGTGGGCAGTTCTGCCTGGGCGTCGGCCCAACCACAACGGGCTAGGATGGTTTGGGAAAACACCCGGAACACCAGGCAATACAGTCCCCAAAGTGGTTCCCTTCAGGAGGAAGATATTTCCCCAAACCACATTTAACGGAAAGTAAATGTCTAGAAAAGAATGATGGAATCTATGTATGAATATGTCGCATACAATTGATGTATGGCTGTGACAAGAGTTGTAAGAGCCCCCCCCAATAGAATGTATAGATGTAACATATACACATATATACTAATATATATTAACCAATGACTTGGATAGCACATAAATTATATGTGAATAAAACGGTTTTTATAAAAATTAATTAATCATTTTACTGGGAGCTTTTCCAACAGTCCACACACCCAGTGTCTCAAGCACATTGGTGCATCATCCTTTCCAAAACATTTTCTTTCTGCTCGAGCCCTTGGTATCCGCTTGGCATCAGCTTGTGTAAAGTGAACCCCCCCCCCACTCCGTGAACTGTTATTTTACATACCCAGGCCTGCATCACACAGATAAATCCAAAACCAACTCACTGCCTCCAGTCAAGGCCGATTCGTAGCAGCCCTCCAGTGGAACTGCCCCTGTGGGTTTCCGAGGCTGTGTGTCTGCGGGAGCAGAGAGCCTCCTCTCTTTCCCACAGAGCAGCCGGTGGGTTCGAACCACTGCCCTGGCAGCAATCTGGCCAACTTAGGTAACCCACCAGGGATCATCAGATGCAAATCTATTTAGAGACATGTAGAGATACTTTATCTCGAACGAATTTAAGACTCCCAAGAAGCTGCAGAAATAGGGAAGAAGAAATTATCAGAACATTCCCGCAAATCCTTTTGCTGACTGACAGCACAGGCTGTCTTACAGACGAGAGTAGGCCGCTTCAATACCAGCCCGACTGCCTCTGATTTCCGGCAGATGGATACTTTTTGAAACAGTATCCATTCCCCACCCCTCTCCCCTATCCACCCCTTTCCTGTGTTTTTGCCCTGGAGGGGAATGAATGGTTCATCGTCCCAAGCCTTCTCTCCTGTGAATAGAAATACAAGGGGGAAGGGTCTCCAGAGACCGTGAAGCCGGCCGCCCTGTCTCCCATCTGCCTGTCTGTTTCTCCCATCCAGATCCTGTTTCATTCCTTTGGCAACAAGCAAGGCCCCCAGCACGGGATGCTGATCAACACGCCCTACGTGACCAAGGACCTGCTGCAGGCCAAGCGGTTCCAGGCCCAGTCCCTGGGGACCACCTACGTGTACGACTTCCCAGAGATGTTTCGGCAGGCAAGTCCCGCGGCTCCGAGGTGGCACCACCCCCCAGACGCCCCCGCAGATTCCACCGGTGCCCACCCTGCCTCTTCCCAGGGTCTTGACCCGGGAGTCAGGTCTTCCTGGAGGGAAAGGCACACACACTGGGAATCGGGACTCGGGCAGTAGCATGTGGTTCTGAAGGAAATGCCACTTTTCTCCCCAGACAATCAAAGGGGGAGGGAGTGTACCATAGACGCTTTGGAAAATAAGAGTGAGTGGGAGGTACGAGAAAAGGGGGTAGGATTTCTTGTCCTGGAGATCAATGGTTTAGCCCAGGGGTCCTCAAACTTTTTAAACAGGGGGCCAGTTCACTGTCCCTCAGACTGTTGGAGGGCTGGACTATAGTTAAAAAAACAAAACAAAACAAAACAACAGGGCTGAGCCCTGGTGGCGTAGTGGTTGTGCACGGGACTGTGGCCCACTGGGACTGAGGTTCAATCCCAGCAGTGAGGCTGGGCCTCCTACTCCCACCACCAGTGAGCAATGATGCCCCCCCCCCAAAAAAAAACCACAAAAAACAATGGGCAGAGCCCTGGTGGCGTAGTGGTTGTGTGCAGGACTGCAGCCCACAGGGCTGGCGGTTCAAATCCAGCAGCAGCTCTCTAGGAGCAAGGCTGGGTTTCCTACTTCCACCAGGGCAGTGATGCTTCCTCCCCCCAAACAAAACAAACCATGAACAAATTCACTGCGGGCCCGGGATGAGTCGACTGCTAACCAGAACATCAGCGGTAGCAACGGGCTGGATAAATGTCCTCAGAGGGCTGCATGTGGCCCGCGGGCCGTAGTGTGAGGACCCCCTGGCTAAACTTTAGCCTCTTGGTGTGTTTTCCTTTCAGCCTCCCCAGGTCTGACTCCTAGCGGCAGAGGGACACAGTGCCTGGTCCTATGCTGTCTGCCCTGTTGGTGCTCTGAACCCCTCGTGGCAGCCCCCGGGGCAGCCCATCCCATTGAAGGGCTTCCTCCTCCTTGGTTGGCCCTTTCCCAAGCATGATGTCCTCTTCCGGGGACTGACCTCTCCTTAGGACGTGTCCAAAGCACGGGAGATAAAGGCTCGCCAGCCTCGCTTCTCAGGAGCACTCTGGCTGGGCTTCTTCCGACATAGATGGGTTGGTCCTTCTGCCGGCCCGTGGTGGTTCTTTCAATAGGCTTGGTCAAGAACCTCACTCAAGGGTGCTGATCACTGCAATGGCCTCTATCCATTATTGTCCAACTCTCACGTGCCTCTGAGGTGATTGATGTACCACGGCCCGGGTCAGGTGCCCCTCTGTCCTGCCTGCTCTTCCGCGCGCGCGTGCGTTACAGAGGCTGGTGTGGCACATCTGCCCCGTGTGAGACAAGGCACACGTGGGGGTTCCCTGACCCCTCCAGGTCCAGGAAGATGACATCCGTGGCGACCTCAGCCGTGCCTCTCTGTTACCGGCTGTCGTCTCCCGTGGAGTGGCTGGTGGTTCTGAACCTCTGACCCCGCCGTGTGCAGCCCAGCACGTCGTAACTCACCACGCTGCCAGGGCTCCCTGGCTGTGAGAGGACGCGATGGGAAATTTAGGACTGTGGGGATCAGGAATCAGACCTCACCCAGATGAAGTTTTTGTTTTGCGTGCAGGGGTACAGAGGAGTTGAGGTGCCCATAAGGGTTTCCACTCAGGTTGTCGGTGACAGTGGCGACAGTCTCCATAGGGGGTGAAGACGCTCATGGTTTCTATTCTGGTGGTTCCATTTTTGTTGGTCTAGTTGCCCTGTCCCATTCTTTACCTTTTTACTTTTGTTGTAAAGTCAAAGTCAGGGCATGAGGTCTTGGAGACTATCAGGAAAAAACAATGAGCAAAAGTGAGCCTGATTCTTCTCTAAAAGGAAAAAAAAAAAGATGGAAAGAAGACATTGTTTGGGGCAGGCAAACAAAAAAAAACCGTGTGGGGTCCCAGATGTGTAGTAAGTTAGCCGAACAAACGCCAAGGGAGGCATCCCTGTATTCACCCTGCGAGCTTGTTTAGAGGACCCTATGTATATGGCAGGAGCTTAATAAATTGCAACTTCTTAAGAATAACCTTGCTTGTGTCCTTGTGCCTCCAACCTCAGGCGTCACAGGATTAGAAACCTGACCCAACTAGCAGATCTTTCTCTTTTTTTTCCCAACAGCTTTATTGTTCGCTTAATCCACATACCAGACAATTCAATACCCTTCTCTTTCCTTTGGATAAACTTCTGGGCATGACTCTGTGTCCGTGAACTTGAACACACTGTGGGCACGTTGTCATACCCACACTGGCTCCAGAAGAAGGAGAAAGCCTGAAGAGAATAACCGTGAAAGGAATTAGATAGTCTTTCTCTGAAAATCTAACAAAAATAGTCCCAGCTAGTTATAGAGTGATGCTGATCACGTTTTCTAGGAATAGATACTTTCCAGGGTCCGCATAGTGTTCTAGAGTGGGAAAAAAGAGGGGGTGGGAATGTTGATTTCTGGACTCATGGGTGTACAATCACCTTCCTTTTGAGCCCTGAGGAGAACAACAGGAGACAGGGGAGTTGCTCATCTATGGAGCCAGGCACAACAATCCTAAAACATAAAAAATTAGCAAATGGTACTTTGTAATGGATTAAAAACATTTTTTATTTAATCTCGCAACGTGTCTACAACTTGGTATTTAAAGGTCAGACTCACTCTTGTGGAGTCTGTCCCGACTCTCAGCGCCCCTGTCAGACATGGCAGACCTGCACCGTGGGTTTCTGAGACCGTCACTCTTTACCAGAGTAAAAAGCCTTGTCTTCCCCCCAAGGAGCAGCTGGTGGTTTTGAACTGCTGACCTTAGGGTTAGCGGCCCAATCCATAACCTCTGCATCACCGGACAGTGCCGTGCTATTGTGAGGGAGGGCAGGGCTGGCCCTCAAGGTAGAACTCTTCCTTTCATGTGGGGGACCCAGGTTCAATTCCCAGCCCAGGCTCCTAAAGCCCAGGGGCCACCTCTCTGTCCACGCAGAGCCCTGGGCCTCACTGGCATGCTGAGCAGGTGTCAGCAGGGCTTCCAGACCAAGATGATGAAGCAAGGACGGGTGTTCTCCTTGTGCAAGATCAGTCCATGAGAATCCTATAGACCACGGTGCCCATAGGACAGAGCAGCCCTGGGTCTCACTGCGTGCGCCATTGCCAGGATTAGGGGTCAACGCTAGCCGTCCGCAGCAACAGCGCGGCACCACTGTTGTCGCAGAGCCCAGAGAAGAGGCCAGTGGAATGGACCTGACCCACTTCCGCCTAGGTGGAATGCAGAAGTAGGAGTGCAGACCAGGGCTGGGGAAGCCTGGTCCGGCGGGAACCTGGTTTGTGTGACGACAAAGAAGAAAGGCCAAAGGCGTTTGCCTTGAGGTGCTGGAGAAGGAGGCTGGCAGCACCGTGGCTGCTAAAAGGACCACCCGATCCATCCTGGAAGAAACCCGGCAGAGTGCGCCCTTGAGGCAAGGCTGGCGAGACTGTCTCACGCACTTGGGACGTGTGGTCGGGGAGCGGCCAGTTCCTGGAGGAGTGTGGCAGTCACTAATCTGGTGTCAGTCTGAGGAGAAATAAGAGGGTCGGGGTGGAGTCTAGCCTGTCAATCTGGAGATAGCCAAAGAGGTCTCTGTGTGGGCTTGGTCTTCTCCTGAGAATTCGGGGAAATCGAGCCGTATTTCCTCTTTGGAGGGGAGAGACTCACTCCGCAGTTTCTTGGAGACGTTCTACTGACAAGACACAAGGCCGACTCTCTGTGAGACGTCCCAGAGGAGAAGCCACATGGGCCTACCCTGATGGAACCAGACCTCTGAAGCCGGAAAAGCCATGTAGAGTCTCCTGCGAGTGCTGATGCTTGAAAAGTTAGAGAGGCCCAGCCAACGCTGAGATGCTGCAGTGCCACTGGATCCAAGACTTTCTTACCGACTGGCCACATTGGTACGACAAACCTACCCATCTGGCTTGTGATCGTCGGGCATCATTGCATGTGTTTTGTGAGTCTGAAGAAGACTTTATAGACTGGTGTGGGACATACGGGCTAATATCAAACTTATGACCTTGGACTGCACGGGCTGGGATGTTTTTCTCAATGTTCAATATAAAGCCATATCTTATACACCTGTGGGTGTTTATGAATTTGTTTCTTCAGTCTACCCGGACTTCCATCATGCTCGGTAAAGGAGAGGGGGAGCACAAAGGAGGGCTTCGATGAGATAGTCAGCACGGCAGCAGTCACCGTGGTCCCGAGTATAGGAACCTCTGGGAGCACGGCCCAGGGCCGGGTGGTGTTCCGTTCTTGTGGGTTAGAACCAGCTCCCCAGCACTTACCAACAACCACCGTGCAGAAGAGCCACGCCCCAGATGAGGAGAACATGCGACATTCCCTGCAGCCCACCAGGGATTTGACTCCAGAAGACTGGTCGTTTGGAAATCCATTAGGGGAAGGAGAAAAAACCCAACCTGGCGTCTAAAGAAAATGTGGGCATGTATTAGAAACGGGAAGTTGATCACCCAAGTAGCTGATGTGGTCGATAAATATGAAAAGCCCTGGCCTCCCTCAGGAGCCGCTGGGGGCACAGCAGGTGGCCTGCACCCCATTGGGTCAGCAGTTCAAAACCACCAGCCTCTCTTTAGGAGGAAGACGAGGCTCTCTTCTACCCCCCCACCCCCCACCCCGCCAGAGATGCAGACTCAGAGACCCACAGGGTCAGTTCTGCCCTGCCCCAGGGGACTGCCCTCAGCCGGAGGACCCTGAAGGCCTCCTGGCAAGGTGGGCCCTCAGCGCCCAGCTTCACACTGAGAGGCTGCTGCTGACCCTGGCCCAGAATGCTGGCTGACTCCTCCCCTTCAGGAAGGTCGCAGGCATAGAAATCCAGGAGCGGGCCTGCTGTGGGGGCCTCGCGTTGGGTGTCCTGGTTTGGACAAGAGGCTCCCACTGCCTCGTCCCAGTCGTCTTTCTTAAAGGACTCTTAAGCAACTCTGGAAAACGTTCAGTTGGTCTCGGGTCTCAAGCTTCCGAGACAAAACGCCGGGTGAATTCCGATGGAGGGACATGCGGGGTGGGGAGGGGGGGGTGAGGGCACGGGCGGACGCTTCCCCTGGGGTTCTGCTAAGTGGCTGGTGGGCCTGAACTGCAGATCTTGCGGGCAGCCGCTCAGCGCATAGCCCGTGGCACTACAGCAGGGCTGTCAGCTGTGAACCAGCTCATGATTTCAGGAGAGAGAGAGACAGAGAGACAACTAGAGCATCCGCTGAGTTGTCCTCAAGCGTTTTTCTCTCCCTCTCCTTCACAGGCTCTCTTTAAACTCTGGGGCTCCCTGGAGACGTACCCCAAAGACATCCTGACATACACCGAGCTCGTGCTGGACTCCCAGGGGCAGCTGGTGGAGATGAATCGGCTTCCAGGAGGGAACGAGGTAAGCGCACCCAGTTCCGGGTGTGAGTCCGCCCTGCCAGGTGCTCCCCGGAGGAGAAACCCACCTGCGCCCCCCCGGGCCTCTTCTTCACCAGGTGGGCATGGTGGCCTTCAAAATGCGGTTCAAGACCAGAGAGTACCCGGAGGGGCGGGACATGGTTGTCATCGGCAACGACATCACGTTCCGGATCGGGTCTTTCGGCCCCGGGGAGGACCAGCTGTACCTGCGGGCGTCGGAGATGGCCCGGGCAGAGGGCATCCCCAGGGTCTACCTGGCGGCTAACAGCGGGGCCCGCATCGGCCTGGCAGAGGAGATCAAGCACATGTTCCAAGTGGCCTGGGTGGACCCCGAAGACCCCCACAAAGTAGGTCCCGAACCGTGGTCTCGCTCAGCTCAGCTCGCATGCCTTCTGGGGGAGGGGGGACCTGGGGGAGGACACCTCACTGCTCATGCATGTCGCTGCCATCCACTCTTATAGAGCAGAGAGCCCCCCGCCTTGTATGGCAGGACGAGACTGCTCCCCCTGCACCCACAGAACATACAACTTTCCTCCAGTTCTTTATCACTCCCCCCCCACTATCATGATCCCCAATTCTATCCTACAAATCCGCCTTGACCAGAGCATGTACATGGGTACAGATA
>PVJH01034555.1:0-20589 GCA_004026705.1 Nesogale talazaci
CATAATGATTATTGAAATATATGCATACAATGAAAGAAACTCAAAGTACATTCATCAAACTCTGAATGTTGATGATAGAAATAGATATTTCTATAATAATAACAATAGGAGGCTTCAATACACCAATATCAAAGGACAGAGTTGGAAAGAAATTTAATAAAGCCACACAAGAACTAAAAACATTAATTGATAAATTAGTTAAATAGTCAACTTATTTTTTCAGACATATACAGAGCAATACATTCAAAATCAGCTCAATATACAAGAAAAGCAGTACTCAGAGAGAAATATATAGCAATAAATACGTATATTAAAAAATATAAAAGAATGGATATGATAAACACCTTACCCCATATCTTCAGTAAGTATAGCAAGAGCAGCAAAGAAAAACTTAAGTTACCAGTAGCAAAGAAATAATACAGATAGGACAGCAGTAAATGAACCAGAAACCAGAAAAACAATAGATTTGATCAATAAGCAAGAAGTAGGTTCTTTGAAAGAACTAAAAAAATTTACAAATGACTGGTAAACTTAACAAAGGAAAAGAATGAGAGATAAAAATTATAAAAAAGAATGAAAAGGGCAACAGCATAACAAAACCAACTGAAAAAAAAATCAGTATTATGAAGGACTACACTCCATCACCACCACTTGTCCGTCGGTTTGTTCTACTGTGGTAGATTGTGTGTTGCTATGATGCTAGAAGCCATGTCAGCTGGGTTCCACAAAAAGTGAACAGAGACTAAAGACAGACAATGATGAAGGAATTGGCGGCCCATATTGGAGGAAGTAGTCATGGAAAACTTTATGCACAGATCTTCCAGGTTCTGTGTACTGGGGAGCAGCAAGGCCATCTGCCCTTTGCAAACGAAAACATGGGAACCTAGCTTATTGGTCAATGTAATGCTTCTAAGAAAAATGTGATACTTGTCTTACATTCCTCCATGGTCTCAGATTCATTAGTCTTTCAAGTTCTTGAATGCCGGCTCTCCCCTGGTCCTTCCTCTATAGCAGTGGTTCTCAACTTGTGGGTTGCAACTTCTTTGGGGGTTGAATGACTCTTTCACAAGGGTCAGCTGACTCATAACAGTAGCAAAATTACAATTTTGAAGTGGTAATGAAAATAATTTTATGGTTGGGGATCACCACAACATGAGGAACTATATTAAAGGGTCCCAGCATTAGAAAGGTAGAGAACCACTGCTCTATAACGAATTACCCAAAGGCCATGTGGCTACCTAACCTAAAGTGAGCATTGTATTGAAGGGCATGCCACATCTTACCCACTGTACAAAGACTTTACAAAGACTAAATGGCCACTGTGGTGGTTTTGATTTTATGTTAATTTGTACCCGGATGAAAGTGTAGGTGTGGAGTGCAACCTATCAAACAGATCACAGCCTGGTAACGCCTTCTTGGGGGTGTGGCTTTTGTATAAGAGAGACACTGGGATCCTTTCTCTTGCTCTTTGTCTTGTTTGCTTGACTTCGGTGTCTGCCTTCAGAGGTGCCCCTTGTGGACCACCAATCCTTAGTTCTGTCGGTGCCCTGCCACACATGTTCCCACTGACCTTGTAACCATGTAATTCTGCACCTGCTGACCTATGGTCCCCTTGATCTCCATTTCACCTTCTGGCTTCACTGGTCTACAGTTATGTGATTCCGAAAAGCTAGCATTCGACACATGGACTTCAGTTGGACTGGGCTGGTATGCCTTCTTGAGATAAAATTAATTCTTTATATTCTTTCTTATACACTCTTTCTTATTATATATGAGGAGGTACTAAAAAACAGATTTTTTTCAAAACTCTGTATTTAATTTTCTGATGTTTTAAATAAAATAACCTTATCATCTTCAAAGTTGTAGCTAGAGCATGGCTAGAACTTGGATACAAATCAAAGCTTCAAGGATACATATTTGGGTCAACATGTCTGCACAAAGACTTTTGTTGACATTCAGGGAGTTGCAAACACTCTTTGATAAAGAATGTTTATACTGGAAGTGGTGTGGTCCCTGTTCTCTGCTTTGTAGATTGTATTTTTACAGCACCAGATGACCTGTTGTTTTATATAATGTTGCTTTAATAAAGTTACTTATCAAATTTTAAAATATTCTGAATAAGTGCAACCAGTTAAGTATCCCCCAGTTTGAGTATGAATAAGAGAGGAAACAGCTCAGTTCTTTGCTACATGCCTGAGTGAGCTGTAGCCCTGTGTTTTCTTACAGATTCATTCCATTTGCTTCTCGTTCCTCTGTGTCTGTTCATTTATAACAACAAAGTACGCTCCATTATACTTAATACTCTTGTCAGATCTGTGATTCCATTCTTGGAAACATTTTTCAAACTCATCTGTTTGGATGTCTGATAGTACCTCCCTCATTTTTTTCCTCACGTCTTCTATGTAGTCAAACTGCTGTCCTTTCATGTCCCTCTGTATGTGTAGAAACAAAAAGAAGTCACATGGAATGAGGTCAGGTGAGTAAGGTGCATGGGACATGAGAGGCATGCTGTTTTTTTGCCCAATGAACAGATGCATGATCATAGTGGCAAAGCTAGTCACTCATCTGCTACAAATCATTTCTTTTTTGTCATACACTGTTACACTATTTTTTACAAACCTCAAAATAGAAAGCTTGATTAATAGTCTGGCCTGGTGGAATGAACTCCAAATGCACAAGTTGACATTTTCATCCATTTGGGAAGTTGATAGATGTCCAGAACAAGGTTTGTCATCAATCGACATTTCATCTTCTTGGAAAGGAGAAAGCCACTTATACATGTGAGTTTTCTCCATAGTCTTGTCCTTGTAAGCTGTGGTCAACATCACAACAGTTTCTGAAACAGTTTTTCCAAGCAGGAAACAAAATTTCACAGCTGTCCACTGTTACCTTAAACTGACCATCACAAAAAATGAAGTTCAGGCTAAACTGTTTTTATGAAAAAATACACTGTGACCAGAGAGAACATTCCCAGACAATGCCACTGGGTGCACTAACTTAGAGCAAGTTGCTGGATGCTCTGCTGGCAGAAAAAAAAATGTGTACTATGAAAGTTCTGCTATGCCTAGCGCAATTCCATCACTAAAGGAGGGGGAAACTTTTAGTAAGTCACTGGATTTGTTTATCTAGACTCCTGAAATTACAACAGCCAACTGAAGGAAGGAAACAAACATCAGAAAGCAAGAGACCTGAGAACTAGAAAGGTTCACTGAGCCATTTATCGCTCCACCCTTCAATTAACCCCACATGTGTTTATCAGCCAGGTTGGCACAATAAACTTTAACTATCTCAATGTGCATCCTGGGGAGGCTGAGTGAGGCAGACCACATTGAGTTGATTAGAAGCCACCTAGATAAAGGGATTTTTGAGCCTATGAACTGGTGCATATTGTTCCTGACTTTATGGATGTCCTGTCCTGATTTGACTTTGCTTGTGGATATGGACTTCACAAGGTTTCAACTGGAATAAAGATTCTTCACACTGAAAAATGATTGTGTCCTCAGAGCACTGGGTTGATGTAAGTGGGCGTTATAGAAACTGGATATCAAAAATTGCAGGGAATAAAGGTATGAAGTGGTTGGCTTGCAAACTTTTATAGGTGGGGGAACATTTTCATAGGATTATGGAATTAAAGTGTAGGTGTTCATTAATTGCAATTGTGAGGCTAAATAATTTCGTACAGGTGCCAAGTTAGCAAGGGGTGGATTGAGATAGTTAAAGTTTATTGCCAACCTGGCTGATTAACACATGTGAGGTTAATTGAAGGGTGCTGAGATAAATGGCTTGCTGAGCCTTGCCTTTGTAGTTCTCAGGTCTCTTGCTTTCTGATGGCTGGACCAGGGTGCAGCTGTCTTAACCAGTTCCCTGCTTCAGCTGGCAAGGCTCACATCCTGCAAGACATTCCTGAGAAGTCAAATGGACTCATCTGGATGCAGCCCTGGGTGCTGGAGCAGCCGCGCCGAGACGTTTACATGCTCACTGATTCAGCTTTCTTGCCACAGTCAGCGTCATTGCATATGTTTTGTGAGACTGAAGAGGACTTTGTAGATTAGTATTGGACATATGGGCTAATGTTGGACTTTTAGATTTGGACAGCACTGGGTTGGGATGCTTTTTTAATGTACACTTACCCTTTATATAAAATTCTCTGCTATACATATGAGTTTCTACAGATTTGTTTCTCTAGCTTACCTAGACTTAGTTATCTAGTGCTGCTATAACAGAAGTATCACAAGTGGATGGCTTTAGCAAACAAGAGATTTATTCGCTCACAGTTTAGGAGGCCAGAAGACTGAATTTAGAGTGCTATTCTAGAGGAAGGCTTTCTCTATGTACTGTGGGAAAAGCCCCTGAGCCCCTTTCAACATCTGTGGGCCTGATGTTTCTTGGAGATCTACGTGAGTCTTGGTAGCAGTCCTCCCTGGGTCTAACGGTATTCTCCAATTTCAGCTCTTCTCCATTGGTATTAGTTAGGCCCCTCATTCTCTATTCACTTTGCTCTTCTTTTGTGTCCTGTAAGATAAAAGGTTTGCAAGCTACACGACGGAAACTCCCCTTGCATTGGGTCAGTGCTGTGACCTGAGTCAGAGTGTTGCATTTTACCCGAGTCCTCTTACAACTGATTGGCTAATGACACCAATCATATTATGTGTGTGTGCACGCGCACCTGGTTACATCATATCAAATTATATCATTACATAACTGTCAAAACACTGAGACATATTTTGGGGGTAATCAATACAAAGGATTCTGTATGGTCTGGTATAGGAAGAGATCCCTGATGTAAGTGGCATAAAGGCTTACCACGATCGGTGACACTAACCTTAAAGATACTACTGTTAGGGGACTCCTCTTCCAAAGTAACAAGATGATATTCTGTTTTGAACCATAAAGTTTTCATTGACTAATTTTCAGAAGTAAATTAACAAATAAGTTTTTCTTCCTAGTCTGTCTTAATTTGGAAGGTCTGCAGCACAGGTCTATAGCTAAACTCAGGAAGGCCACAGATGAAGCTTGCAGAGTGGAGGCTACATGTGAAGGGTATTAGCATGGGGTCCTACCAGGAAGAATAGGATACAGTCCCATGGTGCATACTTCAGAGCACTGAAATCACTTTCATATGGCCGTCCTAATCCTAGTCTTCTAACTCCCTTAAAATAGTGGACTAGGCTACAATCTTGCAAGGGATTTTTCAATTATTACGTGAATAGTGGCTGAGATCTAGAAGGTTTTGCCATCATGATAGTCTCAGATATGACAATCACACATCCCAGAGATGTTCAGACGAACTTCAGTAGCATCAAGAAGAGTCTGAAGCAGTAAGCTTCTTTTGGGACCTGGAGTCCCTGCACCAAGAAGCTCCTAGACCTGGAAGAAAGAGCAGTAACACTGAAGATGATGTGAGATGGAGAGAAATAGCACAAGTACAGCAGAGTCAAGCAACAGGGAAATGGTGGCAGCAGCTTGAGTGGTGAGAACCAGGAGACCAGCTGTAGTGGCTTGAGGCCCAGAGAAAAAGACATGAGTGGGGGAGAGACCTGAGCACTGCTGCTAGAGCTGAAAACACTGTCAGAGTCACTCCCGCAGGCTAGAGGGGCCCGACTGTGTACTGTGCAGGAACCACACGAGTCCTCAGATGGCACAGGCCAGGATATATAGGCCGTAGGAGGTGGAACCATGTTAAAGTGGTGGGAGTCAGTAACATTGGCAAGGCAAGACCCAATAAAGCTTAGGTGCAGAGCAGACGAAGCGGGAGCCATTCTAGATCCTTGTCCTCATGCTGGTGTTAACCAGAAGCAGAGGTGATGGAAACACAATATTTGACTTTGATCACAGTATACCCACTTAATGAAGAATGAACATGGTTCTAGTCAGAAATTTCTTCTATCTTCCTTCTAACCCCATCCTTGATAAACATTAAAGAGTGCTTCTGTTAGTGTGATAACCTTAGATAGCTAAAAGGTCCTAGACAGGGTGTGTTTGAAATGTCGGGCAAAACTCAAAATAAAAAATGAAAAGGCTTATTAGTTGAACATCAAGCCTGCTGGTCTCCTGGTTTGCACGTCTTGTACTGTTGCCACCATTTCTCTGCTGCTTGACTCTGCTGTACTTTTGCTGTCTTTCCATCTCACATCATCTTCGGTGTTAAACAGGTCTCTTCTGAGTTTAGGAATGTCTCAGGACCTCTGATATTCTGGTCCTTAGTCACCATTCAAGACTAGAAAGGAAATCAATCTTGGATCAATCTTCAGCCAAACAATAATCACTGGCCAGCATATGTTTTGGTGCCTCAAATGATAGACTAGTTTTTGCGTATATTTGGAAAATGCTGATGCCCCAAATGGCATCAGTTTTCCCCTACCAACTCTAGTTTTTGAGGTACAGAACATGTCATATACTACACTTCATTCCGGTTGCCCATAAGAGATCATGCTATTTTACAGTAGTGTTCGTCACCCTGAGATAGAGAAGTACACACTCGCTTTATTTAAAGCAGTTTGTGTTGTACTATAGGTCAACATATACTTCATAAGGTGTCCTTTCATTCAAAACTATATTTGATCAGTGCAAATTACATGAACTTGAAAGTTTCCCAAAGTACAAGTTTACCTTTATTAGGAACTTAATAGTAGGCAGTTTCAATTTGCTATCTTTAAAAAAGCACCAGAAATAAGAAATACTGTACAATAAATAAGGAGCCTTGGTGATACAATGGGTTATGGATTATGTTTTACTATTAACCACAAAGTTAACTATTTGAGCCCACTGACTGCTCGGTAAAAGATGAATCTTTATGCTCCCATAAAGATTCATAGCTTCAGAAACCCATAGGAAAAGCGCCACTCAGTCTTACAGGATCACATAACTGACTGACTAGACAGGACTTGAATACGATGAGTAGAGATTCAAATGCTCTGAGACTAAAAATTAGTCTGTCAGCCAAGTCCCTATGGGGACAACACTAGAGAAGCCAGTCAGGAGTGCGCCCGGTCTGACCCCACCACACGGAGGCAAGGGCATGGGGCAGAGCAGCAAGATGGGCGGAGCATGGAGTTCCCGTAGGAGTGCCAACGATATACTTTGAGGCCAGGATGTGGCACCCCAGTGGACTCAACCGGGGATACTCCTGAAGGTCAACAAACAGATCTTGAATTATTTACAGGTCTTTCTTTTGTTATTATTATTTTTACTTATTTATATATTTTTTCTGGATATTTTTTGTTGTCATTGCTTTGTTTTCTCTTGTTGCTTTGTCTTGTGATATCTTGGGGTTTGTTTGTTTTTGTACATATTATTATCTCTGCAAGTCTATCTAGATAAAATAGGCTGGTTGAACAGTCTGGAGGCGAAACAACTGCCTGATGGTTCTGGGGGTGTCAAAGGAGATGGGGAAGTGGGGGAAGGGAGGTGGTGTTGACCATCCTAGGGAAAAGGGAATAACAAGTGGTTCAAAATCAGAGGCAAGGTGAGAGACCTGATAGGGATTGAGCAAGAGTAATGTAACAGAGAGAAATTACTGAAACCCAAATGAAGGATGAGAATGATAGTGAGACAAGAGGAAAGCAAAAGGAAACAGGAAATAACTGGGAGTTAAAGAACATTTATAGAGGTATAAATATAGGCATGTACTTAGGTAAACATATGTATACATGATGATGGGGAAATAGATCTACACGCATATACTCATAGGGTTAGTATTAAGGCAGCAGATGGACAGTGGACCTCCACTGAAGTACTTCTCCAATGCAAGAACACTTTATTCTATTAAATTGGCATTCCTTGATGCTCACTGCCTGATACAATCACTGAAGACAAATGTGTGCACAAGCAAAGGTGGTGAAGAAAGCTGATGGTCCCCAGCTATCAAAGATATGGTATCTGAGGTCTTAAAGGTTTGGAAGTAAATAAGCAGCTATCTAGCTCAGAAAGATCAAAACTCACATGGAAGCACACCAGCCTGTGTGACCACAAGGGGTCAATGGAATCAGCATTCATCAAAGAAGAAAAACCATATAATTTCGTGCCCACTTTCTTGATATGATTGCTGAAGACAAATGGGTACATAAGCAAATGTGGTGAAGAAGGCTGATGGTGGCCAGCTGTCAAAAGATATAGAGTCTGGAGTCTTCACGGCTTGAAGGTAAACAAGTGACTATCTAGCTCACAAGCAACAAATCCCACATAGAAGAAGCACACCCGCCTGTGTGACCATGAGGTGGTGAAGGGATCAGGTAAAGAACTAAAAATTATAACATTATAAATGAGAGGAAGTACAGACTGGGGACCCAAAGTCCACCTGCAAATGAAGTGATATCCCCTTACAGAAAGGTCACAGGGAGGAGATGTGCCAGTCAGGGTACAGTGTAACAACAACAAAATATGCAACTTTCCTCTAGTTCTTAAATGCTTTCTCCCTCGCACTATTATGATCTAAATTTTACCTTACAAATCCGGTTATATCAGGGCATGTACACTGGTACAGATAGGAACTGGAAACATGGGACATCCAGGTCAGATAATCCCTTTAGGACACGTGGTAAGAGTGGGGATACCAGGAGGGTTGACGGAAAGTAGAGTAGAAAGGGAGAATCAATTATAAGGATCTACATATAGCCTTCTCCCTGGGGTACAGACAACAGGGAAGTGGGTGAAGGGAGACAGTGGACAGGGTGCGATATGACAAAATAATAATTTATAAATTTTCAAGGGTTCATGAGGGAGGTGGGAGTGGGGAGGAAGTGGAAAATGAGGAACTAATACCAGGGGCTTAAGTAGAAAGAAAATATTTTGAGAACAATGATGGCAACAAATGTACAAGTGTGCTTTGCATACAATCGATATATGTATGGATTGTGATAAGAGTTGTATGAACCCCAAATACAATGATTAAAAAATTAGTCTGTCAGATTTCAAACTCTTTTATTAAAAGTTAAACACCCCAGTCCTATTTTAAGATGGCAAACTTCTCCACCTATGTAACTCCACTTAAGAAACTCTTAAAAATTAGAATTTATCTTATAAAGAAGCTTGGATTCGATCTCACTTCTGAAATGTTTTACATGAATTATCCATTGACTCTATATATTAATTATTTTGAAATGTGTACTGCAAAATGTGAAGAAGGAACATATAGGTCATCAAAATATTTATGAAAATGGCTATGAAGTCTACATTTTTGATACTATAAAGTACCCACACACCTTTCTATATGTGTCTTTTAAATTTTCTACTCTTCTCAAACTTTGTTCTGGCTTTGCAGTATACAATTTGTGGCCCTAGTGTGCATGGCACAGTTCCCATACTCAAACTCAGACCCACTGCCAACTAGTCACTTCTCTCTCAGAGTAACCCTGTTGGAGAAACAAGAACTTCCCCGGGTTTTCAAACCTATAAATCTTTTCCATGCTGCAGAGTTATTGTTGGGTTTGAACCACCTCCCTTAGGGGTCCATATACAGCTTTCCTTAAAAGTTTTCTAAAACCATATTATTTTCAAATCATTTATGGTTCTAAATCCTGCTTACATTTAAAACTAAGATGACAAACTAATAAATCAGTATAAGTTAGTAGCTTAAAATGAATAGAATACCATATCTGAGGAACTAGAGCTAATGCAGACTATGCAATGCAATTTTCTGAATCCATTCCCCAAATAACCTGAGGAAAAGGCCTGAAAACTAGCACACCAAAAGAAATAATAATAAAAATTGGGGGTGGGCAGCTGTGTAATTAGCCATTTGAATTAAAAGCAACAAAACAAACAAACAGCATTTACCCGCCCCCCCCCCCTCCAGAACAAAGTTTAGAAGTATTATAAAAGAAAGAGGAATGGATACTGGAAACAAAAAAGAGGAAGTGGGATATGTGTGATATATACTGAGATGCTTACAAGGAATGAGATGAAACAAAATCAGAATGGATTGTAGAATGTAAAACTAATGTCCTACTGTGTAAATCTTCACACAATTCACAGTAAAAAAGTTTTTTAAGAGAATGGACATAGGTATGTTGAGGAAGGGTAAGCATTTGCCCTTTGAGAATCTGTTGTTTTTATTTGCCTTCTTTAAATATATTGTTGATCATGTTGCCAAAAATGTGTGTCGTATGTGTCCAGATCAATTAAAATGAACAAAGAATCTGTGGGATGTCAGGTGCCAGTAGGTGTCTGTGCCTCCTTCCTAGCAGTCTTATTGCTGTGGGTCTTATTGTTGTCTGGAAGTATGAGGCACTTTCTGACTGCATGTTTAGTGCAGGCACATCATGTGGGCACCCACCCACTTATGCCCCATCATGAGTGAAAATCATCAGAGTAGCACAATGAAAGATGAAGTGTGGTGGCAGGCCAGATCATGGAGAGCACCTTTTCTTGTGCCAATAAGTTAAGGTCCCTATATAGAGTAGTACAGGGAAGGGCAGTGTTTTGTTTTGGTCTACAATGAGTTGCAATGAGATGGAAGAGACTCAAAGGGGTCTACCAAACAAGCCAGCCAGTCCAAACTCATTGCCATCTAGACTTTTCCAACTCACAGAAGCCTTATAGGATAGGAGAATTGCCCCTGTGGGTTTCTGATCTGGAACATTTTATGTTTGCAGGTAGCAGACCAGCACGTAACCACTACATCACCCTGGCTCCTTGCCCAAAACACCACCTCTCCTCAAAATATTTGTGAAATATGATCAAGGCCTTGACAGAAATGGTATTTTGTAAACCCTGTTAAACAAACCACCAAAGTCCTATTTACTTTCAAGGGCAGTAAGTACCATGTGAGCCACCAGACAGATATCTCAACAGTTCTTTCTTTCTTTTCTTTTGGAACAGGTCTTATGATTTTTGGTTTTAAGAATACAACTGCTTTTTGAGAAAAAGAATCCAGACTACCAGTATCTAAGCATCACAGTACTGGTATTTCTTATAATTACTTCTTTTGGACAACACAGTGTTAACAGCTCATGTAGCATGGAGCTTCAATGGTCATGTAGCTTTGTAGCAGCAGAAGAATTCCTGCATTTTCACTTTGAAGACTACAAAGAACAACCTGTCACACAGCCTGAGCCAGTCACTCTTCCTGTCTTGTGTTCAGGGCTCATTTTCTGCCCAGAGCCCTGACATCATCTTTTTGAACAGGCAACAGTTCTCTAAATAGGATGGAAGGTGAACATTTTGGTTCAATGTTAACACGTGATAATCAAAATACAGCTCTGGAATTGGCACTGTCTCCTGATAGGATGGGGGAAAGGCTATTCTCAGCATACTCACCTCACCCCTGGGCAGACAAGAGAAGCAGGAAAAAGAGGATTCTCATGGAAACTCCTAAAATGCCCACAGTGTATAGAAGGTGGGTTCTATCCTCTCTGTATTTGTGCCCGTCCCATTCTCTGTAACTGCTAACTATTTGCAGCACCTTGGTCCACGGGCTCTGGGTCCCCCCAGGATTTTACAAATAGTGGACATATTTGGCTAGTAATGAAAAAGTTGGGTTCCACTCTAAGGCACCTCCGAAGAAAGGCAAAATTTATCTACTTTAGAAAATTCAGTTATTGAAAAATTTCTGAGTAGATTTCTAGCCTGACATCTATGAGATCACCATTAGTTGGGGTTCAATCCCTCAACATTTTTTGGTGGGGAGGTGGGAAACCAGTTTACACAGAAGAGGGTAGCTCTTGACCAGTATGGACATTTCTTGGGGCATGCTCTGTGTACTGTGGGCTGTCTATCTCCAGAGACTCTGAATCCACCATGGACAGGGTGCCTTTGCATGCCAGAAAATGGAAGAAGAGGCAAGCACTTTAGATAAAAAAGCAGTTAAGGCAAAAACTGGGACTTCTATCCCTATTCCAGTAAAATTAACCCTACACAGAAACTAGTAAGCTTCCCCAACAACCAATGTTGAATAGTAAGGGATCTATTTTCAAGCCAAGAAAGTAATTTTTCAAACAAAGGACATGCCCAAGTCAGCTGTCCTCAGGTTTAGCCTATAGCCTTAGAAGCAAATCAGCCCACTCATCTCACATTGCTAACTGATTACACCCGCCAGTTGTTGAGCGTGTTGGTAATTTAACTGACAATTATAAATATTTTTCTCTGGTTAATAAAAATAGGAAAATATATTATTTCTAATGAATCCCTTTTATTTGGTAGAGACAAGCTCTCAGACCTGAATTTCATGAAGAGATGACAAATAGAATGCTGAATGGTAAGAAAGGATTAGAAGCTCTTTTGCTGAAGGAACATTGATCTGGGGTGAATATACTTGAGTATATTCAAATAGATCTTTCAAATAGAATTGGTTGTACACAGAGGAGTCTGTCACAAGAAAAATAAGCTGACTTTTATCTCCCATTTCATGGAGTCCTAAATTCCCAAGTCTGTTTCCAGCACAGGCCACCAGAGGGACATAGAAGGAAGGAAGGTCCAGCTTTCCAAAGGTACATATAGGTAGCACAGTTAGGCACTTGGCTCCTTCCTTAAGACTGCCCCACCCTGTTCCTTGGAACCCCCAGGGAAACCCCTCCTCCTGCCTTGAAATGGACAGATGGGAACTGCTAATCATGCTGGGGGTGGGGGGGAAGTCCCCAGTATCACCCCTCTTGGTCTGGTTCTTACTATAAGACATATAAGTACAAAATTACCCTCACCTCATAGCAGAGAAAGTTTCCCATGTACCTCCATCCTTAACCTGGCAATGTCTCACACCAACTCACCACATTGTGGAACGGGGGCCCTACCTCATGGGACAAGTAGAAGGCAGCGATGCCCAAGGGCCAGAAGCAGCAGAGCATGGAGAAGACACTGAGGCCCAGGTGATCCCTGGGGGGCATCATGAGGAAGTTGTCCTCGCTTTCTGTGTCACTTGAATAGTCACTCTACAACAGGAAAAAAAAAAGAGCAGGGTGAGGCTTATTAATAAAGGCTGCTGAGGCTATTGCTGTGATTGCTGTTGCTACTGCTTGCAAATTGTTAGTGCTGTTAAGTCAGCCCCCAACTCACTGTGATCTCATGAACAACAAAATAAAGCACTGTGCCACAGTTGGTTGCAGGTCAGATTATTGTACCTATGGGTTTTCATTGGCTGGTGTTTGAACAAAGATTGCCAGTCCTTTCTTCCTAGTACATTGTAGTCTGGAAATTCCATTGACATCTTTTCACAGAAAAGTGCTAGTCTCTCCTAGAGGATAAAAATTCTACTCATGAACTTACACCTCCAAGGTCTGCAAATCGACATCCTCAGAGGAAGGACATCTATGGCACCTTGTGCAGCCATGGACATGCTTACAAAAACAGGACGGGTTAAGTCCCAAATATTGGACACTTAGTATGTTTAACAGAAAATAAACCCAGTTCAAAAATGGATCCAAGAACTCTGTTAGGATATGAGTGTGCAACATAGTAAATACCTTATCTCCCAGAGAAAGCACTGGGGGACTTGCATGAGGCACATAGTATTTCGATCCTACTTTTTTTTTTTTTGCGATCCTACTTTTTATAATGAGTTGATAGGAAAGTACAGAGGTATGGAGGGAGGGCACAATTCCTTGAGGCTCCCTTCAGATCCGGACACATACACAGGCGATGCCCATTCCAATCTGTGAGAATGAAGATATCTTCCCAAGGAGCTGAAGACTACTTTCCAGCCACTGCCGGAAGCACTCACTCTTGCTTCTTTCGTGATAAGGCAGACAGCAGAGCTGTTCTGTGCAGAGGTGGACTGCACTCTCTCTCTCTGACTCATCAGAAACCAAGATCCATGGTTTTGTGCATGTGTTTTATATAAAGGAGTCATCTTCACTACAGATTCCATCTTCTAAAAAGAGAACAGAACATTTTCCCTTAAAGAGATTCATTAACCCCCCACTGCCTTAACAAGTTACGGAGGCTGGTGGCAGGTAGAAGGTGATGTATTGGTAATGAAAAAGTCAGCAGTTTGAACCCACCAGCCAAACTATGAGGGAAAGATGGGATTTTATAAATTCCCATAAAGAGTTACAGGGACAATTATATGCAATCATAAATATACTGTTCTATGATTCAGAAATGACTCATGGCAACTGAGTACCTATCCAGTCACCAGCTGGTGGTAAGCACACAGTTTCGGATAGCATGTACATACTCAAAAGATATCCACTGTTGTGTGACTTTTTGGTTAGAAAGCACCAAGAGGACATTGTCCTGAGACCCAGGTAACTACAGGGATAAATCATGTGTAGGTCTTGATTGCCCTTCCTGCACTAGAAGGCCCCACACAGTGTGGTTCCTACACTAGGCTTTCCTACACTACAGGAACCCCTAACTGGTCCCCACATGAGAGGTGCCCACACTGGAAAATCCACACACAGGAAGGCACTGCAGCAGCAAGTGCTTTCCCACAATGGTAGGTTCCTATCCCATTGGTGGGGAGCTCATGCCCTCCCTTCTAGTTAAGCATCCGCACAGGGCACAGATAAAAAGCCCACAAATAATAATAAGATCCATTCCTCCTTTTGTTAATGAAGGCAACAATGCTGCCAATAAAAGTCTCTAATCATCACTTAAACAGCAGGTGCTCCTCTAGATTCTTACTAAGACTGTTCTTTGTCTAGACAGCTGAGAGAAAACAAGTATGCTGGGCTGCCTATCTCCGGGAAAGCACCACAATCAACACACGGGGTACATGATTGACAGTAAGTTTGAGGACCTGGAGCTACCCTGGTGGGACACGTTTCACAGCATGTTGGGAGAACTAAACTATAGACTGATGAAGGGTGAGGAATGAGCTCGGTTGCCCGAGAGGCTGAGAGTCTTCGTTGTTGTGCCTTTTCTTACATCGAGTTGCTGCAGACACACACTGAATGTAGCAGCTCCTTTTATAGAGATGCTCTGGGGGGTCGACAGGACTAGTGCCAGGAAAGGCCATGGGTTAAATCAGGGGAGACTAGGCTTAAGGTCCCACTGAAAGAAGACTGAAAAAAGGCCATCAGAATTGTTCATTCTTTCTCACCCTCCCATGTGCATAATGAGTTTTGCAGTGAGACTATGTGCATAATGAGTTTTGCAGTGAGGCATTCCTTTCCAGACACTACAAACAAACATTTATACACAGGAACAGCAGATCTGTGTATTTATTCAGCTTTTTAAATTCCCACTTACAAAGCATTTTATATACTTACATCATTAGATTTTCACAGAAAGTTTGGAAATAGATGTTATTATAACTTTCATTTTTATTTCATTTTTTTTTTTTTTTGGGCATCACTGCCCTTAGGTGGTGGGAGTAGGAGGCCCAGCCCCACTGCTGGAATTGAACCTCCGTCCCAGTGGGCCGCAGTCCCGCGCACAACCACTACGCCACCGGGGCTCAGCCTTATTTCATTTTAAAAAGGACAAATCTGAGGCTCCAAGGTTTTCAGTGAAAACACTTGCTTAGTAACAAAACTGACAAGGTTTTGGGTAAGCACATATATCAGACCCATTGTGCTTGGATTCTAGTTCAAGGCTCTGTTCCGAACAGTGTAGTTATAAACAGAGTCCACATCACTTTAACAGCTTCTCATTCAAAGACAAGATCTTTTATCTCCAAAGATTTTGATGGCTTCCTTTTGGGGCAAGGAAGAGGCATGATAAGAGTCTTTTCCTAATCAAGTATTCTCTTTTGAAATCCTGTCAGGCCACTCTGTCAGGCACGGTAATGGCATTCTCTGTAGACACTGTTTTAGAATCCACTGAGATCTCCCTGAAGCAGGACCTAATTTTAGATCCTACGCAGATTTTTATTTGGAAGTGAATCACAGTCGAAAATTGCAGAACTGTGAGTCCATGACACCAAGACACTTAGTCATCACCCACTATGCCCCCATCCCTGGGTCGGCCAACTCCCCCCCCACCCCAATCCACCCTGGTACCATCAGTCCTGGTTGTCCCCACCCCCAGGCTGCTCATCCAGCCCACCCCATCCAGATAGACCTGCAGAGAAATCAACATGCTCAAAAAAAAGGGCATCCCAAAGTGAAGCAACCAAGGAAAAGAAAACAATGACGACATCAACAAACCGCCCCCTCTCCCACGTCCAGCATATACACTTACATGCAAAAATACAAAGATAGTAACAATACAAAAACCTGCAAAGAGTTTAAGGTCTGGAGTCTACATTCTTCCTGGCAGGAAGATAAAAGAACTGTGTTTGCCTGAGAGTTAAATCCCAGTAATCAACAAGTCATGATTTTATTTCTTCGGGAATACTGACTTTGACTTTGGCTCTGTTCATGAATGTTTCTTCAATTTCAACAATTGATCTTCTCCGGCCCTTTCTTCTGAAAACACTGCAGTGTCTCACTAGTACTGCCACCATCTAAATTGCCAAGTGTTTTATTTACTCTTTTTTGTTTTCACTCCAACACTCTTCTATTGCAAACTAGATGTCTTTCCTGAAACAGCCCTTCTCATCTTCCCCTCTGCACACTGCTGCTGGTCTATTTCTGAAGACTGGTGTCCATGTATTGGAGCACTCTGAAACCCATTCACCAGTCTTTATTTCAGCCACTATAATATATAGTGCATTTCACTTGTATATCCTTCATTGCAATCTTTACACAATTTTCTTCAGAAAGAAGAAGCCTATGGAAGCTCAGTACTCTCTCACCCTCCTGGAGTTGGGAGGGGTCCTGCTTTAGTGTCATTCTAAGTGATTCTCCATCTCCTCTTTTTCCCGTTTCCCACACTCCCCATGCCACACAACAACCCTCTCCCGACTTATCATCCCCTACTCTAATTGACACTGTTTTGGTTTTGGGGGTGTTTTTCTGTATATGAAATCCAAGGTATGTAAAGATACTGACTACATTAATGATTTCTTGGGTGGTATGGCAAGGAAGGTTCAGGGAGAACAGGGCGCTCTTAATAATGAATATAAGAAAGTAGAAAATGCTCTAAAATTGGCTGTGGAGATAATTGTACAACTCCATGTGAATTACATGCCAATAAAACTGTTAAAAACATAGAACAGCATATTATAAAATTTCTTCAACATAGTCATTTGATAAAATCCAACATCCATTCTCTTAAAAATAGTTTTATTGATATATAATTCACACGTCATAAAACTAATCATTCGATTCTATTAATTGTGCAATGAAAATAACAATTTCAGAAAATCTTCTTCTCATACTCACTGTTTTAGCTAACTCCCCATTTCTCCACAACCTCTCCTGCCATGGCCTTACATAATTATTAATCCAGGTACTGTTTCTATAGATTAATCTATACTGGATTTCATATTCAGAAACACATATAAAACATAAACAGGAAGCAAAACAACAACAAAACAAAGCAGAAAAATCTCGACTGAAAAGCAGGAAATAGTAAAAACTGCATTTTAAAAGGGAAATCAAATGAAAGGGTACTGTATTTTAATCTAACATTTGCCCTAATTGACTTCATAATGGTATCTGTGTGACAGCAAGTTTATTCACATTCTTGGACGATGGCTAGAGGTGATGCACTATAAGTTTAATCCATGTGTATATCCTGAAAATGGATTTGGGGCTTCATTGCCACCTGAATGCTTCTGCAATCCTATTGTTCACAATTTAAACTCTGATTCAATTCTCCCCTATTCTCTTCAAGCTCAGGTCTCAATGATTCCTTCCATGAAACCAAACTAAGGGAAACATTTCAAGAAACACACAGAGACAGGGCAGTAGGCTATCCCTCCATGCTCCCATTTATTTGAACACTTCAAACCTGGGAATCAGATACCATCCCAACACAGAGCAGCAACATGGAGGATACCATCATGCCACAGTAGATTTAACCAATGCAATATTCCATTTGACTTCTTGATTGCTGTTCCAATGGACATTGATTATGGTTCTAAGTAAAATGAAATCCTTGAGAACTTAAGTTTTTTCTCTATTTATCATGTTTATGAATCCAGTTATGTGGTTCATTGTTTTCTTTACATTGAGTTGTAATCCATACTAAAGGTGCTATCCTTTCATTGTCATCAGTAAGCAGTTCAAGTCCTCTTTCATCAAAGAAGGTTGTGCCATATTACAGACTATTAATAAACCCTGCTCCAATCTTCTCCATATAGTTCAAATTCTGGGATTATTTTCTCAACATAAAGATTGAGTAAGTATGGTGAAAAGCTATAACTATGACATACACCTTTTCTGATTTTAAACCAAGGTCTTATTTTGGCTCTCATGAGCCTGTTTTAACTTTCTTTAGTTTCAATATAAAATTGCGTATAAGCAATCAGTATTCATTTGTCAGCTCCTGGCATTGTTTGGCCACTGAGTTTCTCTATAATCTCTTTCCTCAGATGTATCAGATGTGACCTTGTGTGTTCCATCTATAGAGGTTCACTTGTATAGTCATTCTTTATGTTGCTAAAAAACATATAAACAAGAAATGCCAGTGGTATTACAGTTATATCAATGTCAACTTCAGGTGCATTTCTATCATCAAGAACATAGTTTCCTACTACTGATTCTTTCTCTTTGTTCTCAACTTTTGTATTCTAGTCACAAGTAATTATCATTGCATCCTGATTACATGTCTAATAATCTGACTGGATGCATTCAGATTGCTAACGTTGGTAGAAGTTTTCAATGTTTACACCATTGGTTTCAGTGTTTGGTGAATAAATTTGAATATAAATCCTATAAAATGTTCTTCCTTATAGTATATGAATATTAACCTGTCACCAACAGCATTATATTTTAACATAGATCTTGAAATGCTCTTTTTGACAATAAATACAAAGACATTCCTCTTGAATGTGTCATTCCTGGTATAGTACGCCATCTTCAAGTGTTCAATGTTATTCCATTTTGGCTTACTGATGTCTAGAACATTGAACTTTGTGCATTCAATTTCATTTTTTAAGACTTCCAAATTTTCTAGATTTGTTCTTCATCTATTCCACATTCTAATTATTAAGGGATATTTACGGTGATTTCTTCTTATTTTGAGTCATGCCATATCAACAAATGCAGGCCCCCAAAGCTTTGCTCCATCTATGGTATTAAGCTTGACTCCATTTGAAAAGGAGAGTCAACTTTTAGGTATCTTCAAACCTGAGGAGCTCATCTTCTCATCATATCAGGCAATATTCTGGGGTTACTTGTAAAGTTTTTTTGTGGTCAATTGCTCATAAGTGGTCTGCAAATCCATTCTTCCCAGTCTGTCTTACTTTGGAATCTCTTCTGAATCCTGCCCACCATGTTGTTCAAATAACCTGCTGCTATTTGAACATTGCCATAGCTTCTAGCATTGGAAAAGTCACTGCAGTGCAATAAACTGATGAGTGAGCCAACAAATAACACTTCTTCAAAATTTTAAGGAGCAAAGATTACACTTTGAAGACAAAGGTTCACCTGACCCAAGCCATAATATATTCCATTGTCTCATATATATGCAGAAGCTGGACAATGAGTAAGGAAAAACAAGGAAAACTGCAGAAGAATCTATGCATTTGAATTATGATGTTGGATAAGAATCTTGAAGAAACTATTAACTTCCAGAAGGCAGAAAAAATCTGCCTTTGACGAAGTACAGCCAAATTGCTCCTCACAAATGAGGACCACTATAGTTTGTCTCGTATTTTGGACATGTTATCCAGGGAAGAATAATATGCTTGATAAAGCAGAAGGTCAGTTAAAACAGAGACAAACCTCAATGGAGGACAACTATAGTTTACCTCATATTTTGGATATTATCCAGGGAAGAATAACATGGTTGATAAAGCAATAGGTCAGTAAAAATGAAGACAAACCTCAATGACTTGGATTAACAAAATGGCTGGAATAATGAGCTCAAAAAAAGTAATCAACTTAAAAAAAAAAGTAATCATCTTGAGGATGGTACAGAATTAGGTAGTGTTTCAGTTGTTAGGTACCTAACAACAATAACTCCCAGCACACTGTAGAAAGACATTTTCAAAATTGGCAAGAAGTTCTTAGAAACAAATTCCATTGGTGGGGTTCAGGACTATGGCATTAAGAATTCCAAGGGTTATATCTTCTGAAGATTAAAACTATAGAAAAAGTTCATACAGGTCTCATTCCTTCTGGACAATTAATTTCTTGGCTCATTTCAAATGGGTTTCAGAAAGAACATAATGGCATCCTTTCTTTTTATTTAATTAAAAATCATTTTATTGGGGGCTTGTACATCATTTTTCACAATACATAAATAAACATACTGTGCCAAGCACCTTCACATGTCCACTGCTGTTATCATTCTCCAAACATCCGCCCTTCCCCTTGAGCCCTTGATATAAGCTTTTCCATCCTTTCCCCTTTTCCCCTGCTCTCCCCTTCCCACCAACCCTCAATACTCCATAAATCATTATTGTTCTGTGTCTTCTTACACTCTCCGACCTCTTCCCCAACCTATTTCCCTGGTGCCCGTCCTTCAAATAGGAGCTTATGTGTATATCCTTGCAGTTGGTTCCGTCTCTCCATCCCACCTTCTCTCAACCCATCAAGCAGCTTCAATCTCACCACTGGCCTGAAGGGGCTCATCCATCTTGGTTTTCCCATATCTCCAGCTCCCCTCTCTACTAGTGTACCTTCTCCAGTCCTTCTGGATTTGTAAGGTAGAGTTGGGACC
>PVJH01034556.1:0-20542 GCA_004026705.1 Nesogale talazaci
CTAAGTATTATTCAGGAATTGAGGAATATGAGTAGAATAAGTTGATGAGTCTGAGGTGCATTCCCTCCATCCTTTATCTACTTCTTTTCTACATTCTAAGGGCGGTATGTTTGGGGGAAATGGCTCAGATACTCTCTTCATACTCATGTGGAACCCATTCCTTCAGGAGCCCCCTTATACATGAGTGGTGATAATGAAATGACAAAGCCATTCTCCTGCTCCCTGAGGCAGGGTGTCTACTCTAGCTGGACAGGGAAACAGGCGGCTTAGTGCCAGCATGGGAGACCAGAGATCTGAGTATCATGAGGAGGTTTCTTGCCTGAAAAGAAGAAGCTGCAGGGTTCCGACCTCAGCTGAAAGAAGGTCTACACACTCCCATACTTCCTGTCTCCCACATACCTGCAGACATAAAACCGTGCACCCTATCTCCCCCCAGTGAAGTAGCCATGACTCAGATGTCTGAGGAGAGAGAATTCCACAGTGCAGCCTATCCAGTCACTTTTGCGATAAGGCTCATTTGAACATTTAAAAAGAATTTCTAATTTCCCAACTTAATACATAGTTTTCTTTGTCTAAAAAAAAAAAAAGCAAAGATGTTACCTGTAAGTCCTTTGTCCACCATCTTTAATCCTTCAATCACAGATGCCCCACCCCAATGTATCCGGTTCCCAAGGGCACAGGTTTCAATTCACCCACCGAAGATCCTTCCAGCTGTGCTTATCTACAGCTGTGTCCCTGCTAGGACATGGGCGATATCCTTGTATAGATGTGTTTTAAAGATTAATGATATAGCGGCTGGGCTTATGCCCTGGAAACCCTTCTATGTCACACGTGGACACCTGGTTCCTTTTCCCCTCCTTCCAAGCGGTAGTCCACAGCCATTGAAGTGGAACAGATTCTGACTCGCAGCTACGCTATAGGACAGGGTAAAACTGCCCCTTTAGCAGGTCCAAAGAGAGTGCATTTTTACCGCAGCACACCACATCTTTGTCCTGTGGTGCGGCTGTGGGTTAGACGTTGGGCTAACTGCAAGGGCTGAGGCTCAAACTCACCAATCACTGTATAAGAGAAAGCTAAAACTGTCTCCTCCCAGAAAGATGAACAGTCTCAGAAACTCACCTCTCCTTCACTGGCTTCAAGTCAATTCCAACTCGACCCTTTGCGCAAGAGTCGAACTGTTCCGTGCGCTTCAGAGACTGTAACGCCTTATTCGGGGGTGGAAAGCCTCGTCCTTCTGGACCCTGTGCTGCAAACCACCAGGGCCCTTCCATAGGCTTGCAATGAGTCGGCAGGGACGCGATAGCACGGGGCGGTTGGGTAAGAATACCTCACTTTTCTTGGATTCCCTAATAAGGAGAGTTAAGTAATCTCCGATCTAGGAGTAGATACTACAGTTGTTGTTTCCAGGTCTTGGTTTGTTTGACAGACTATCGGAGAATTTCCCCCCCGGCGCACTCGCAAGTCAGTGTTTCTTCAGAGGGGCCCTGGAAGATGTTGGGGGGAGGTGGAAAGGGGGTAGTGCCCCGAAATGGCTGTGCAGTGTTATCCTCGAAACAGCCAGGTGGGCTCGTCCTTCTGAGCAGCACGCAGCCTCTTACTTTCCTCCTCTTCATGTTTCAAAGATGGGTGCAAGGTCAAAGTCAAAGGGACGGGGACACTTTGCAGAGGTGGTTGATCGTTGGGAATCCCGACTGTGGAGGTGGGCACACCGGCGCACCTTTGTCAGCTCTCAGAACTGTGTGTACACTTAGCATGGTGCCAGGGACGCTCCAACGACGAATTGGAGAAGCTGCGTGCAGGGGAGACTGGTCTGGGAATTAGGCAAGCCAGAAGACCTCCTTTTCTTTAAGGGCTTTTAAAGCGCTCCTTGCTCCCTGCAGCCCCTTCTTCTCTGTCCGGCTGTTACCAGGGCCTCCTCCCCACCCTCTGCTGCCGCTACTTCCACCCCGGGGGTTGCCTAGCAGCCCGAGGGCTTCCGCGCGGCCCCGCCCCCTGCACGCTCCCGCTGCACCTGGGCGGGGCCAAGACGAGCCCCGCCCCGCGCCGGGCAGGCTCGGCCGCGGCCCCGCCCTCCTTTCAGCGGCGTGCCGGCAGCGTCGAGCCCCGCAGCCTAGAAGCCGGCAGTCTGTCTCCGCGTCGCCGCCGCCGCCGCCGCCGCCGCCGCCTGGCACCGTGGAGCTGGGTCGCCCTTTCGCCTGGGAATTTTGTGATCGCCTGGGATCAGCGGTGACATCCCAAAGGGCCGGCCCGGCAGCCGCCATGGTGGCCAAGGATTACCCCTTCTACCTCACGGTCAAGAGGGCAAACTGCAGCCTGGAGGTGCCCCCGGCCAGCAGTCCGGCCAAGGACGCCGAGGTAGGGACTGCGCCCGCCACCTGCACCTCCGCCTCCCGTTGTCGGTGTCTGCCTGTCTCCTGTGCGTGCTCCCTGAGCTCGACACGTCACCCCACTCCCAGCCGGCACACGGGGTGGGGTCCCCCTTCCCCTGTGGTCTCCCGCCGCCTGTCCTTTCTCTTTGGATGCAATGAGCCCACGGCTCTAATTCCGCCCTTCGCCCCCTCCTCCCCGCAGCGTTCTGCAGATCTCCGATATGTCCGTCCGTCTGTCCGTCTGTCTGTCTGTCTAGTCTGTCTGGACTCGGCCGAGAGACTTGCGCCTGCCGTATCAGCAAGACCAAGCGTCAAGGGAGAACCGCCCTTTAGCGCTGTCTTTCCTGGTCTCCGGTTCGGGGGGAGCTTCCTGTGGGGGCCCTCTGGATTTCACACCTGCCAGAGGTGGCCTTGCATGTGTTTGGCATCGACGACAAAATTCGGAACTTGTTTGTCACCTGTGGCCAGGGGAGGTCCTTCAAATGGCGGGCTACACGAGAAATAGGACGGTTTCCCTTTGAGATTCTAAAAATGAATTAAGCACCATGGGGTGATGGGAGTCTTCGACGGGAGCAGCCTCCCCCTCCTGTGCCTGGGGGCCCGTTGAGAGGCGTCCTCCCAGCCTGTGTTTAGTCTGCCTTTTTCCTCCTGTGGGTTTTTCCTTTGGCAAGGAGCGCGCTGACCCCAAAGGTTGGGCTCGGCAGGCGTAGAGACACACTCTCTGAGGGTCTGAGCTGTCTCTCAGACCACCGTGGACACTTGGCTGTGGTTGAGATAGCGTGGAATCCACTGGAGCCAGCTCCTCTTTGCCGCTCCCGTGTGTATCTGAAAGATCTCTGATCTCCCTGGTGATCTCTGATCTCCCCCTTGATCTCTGATCTTCCCCTTGATCTCTGATCTCCCCCTTGATCTCTGATCTCCCCCTTGAATGGAGCCTTCCTTCATTACTGGGGAAAGGCTAGAGGCAGGTGTGCATGGGGCCTTGTGTCAGCCTTCTTGGGGGCGCCACCAATGGGTCTGCTGAGGTGCGTGTGCTCAGCTCTGAATTATAGATATTTGGGAGAACACCATCAAAGATGTATTTATTGCCTGTTAATCAGAGCCTGGTCCAAGCTGACAAGGCTCCAAACAGTCTCCGGTTGTAGTGACCCAGCTTTCTGTAAGCCGAGTGCAAAGGAACTTCTCCCCCTGCTCCCCACCCCTCGCCCCTACCTAGGTTTTCACAAAGACGTTTTGTTCCCAGCAGCTGTGGAAGTGTTGTGGTCCCTGTGGCAGTGTCTGGACCTCGATTTCAGTTGTGAGAGGACAACACCTGCATAGAATTCAGGCTGATCAGGCAGGGAGTGGATAAAATGATCTTTATCAACGGGAACTTCATAATTGAGTGTAGGAGTGCCCTCCAGCTCCTTTTGAAAGGAAGCAAAGCATAACCAAGCTTAATTAATACACTGAAATGGGAGAAAGAAAGCAACAGTGAAGGTAATTGGGGACTCCCACCAATCTATTCCGTTATCATTTTGTGCTATTCTTCACACACACACACCCCCACCCACACCCCCCCACCCCAGCAGTTGGTTTAGCTAAAGTCTTAAGTCACACATCTACTGTGTCTTATTCGACTGCTTAAAAAGTAGATTCTGTACATCACAAAGGTAAATGTGAGGGAAAAGATCGAATATCAGCTTTCTCCATTGGTGGCTGGATCCAGGTGACAAAATATGATTGTTCATTTGTGCGCAAGCGTAAGGATATATCATTTTGAGAAAGGGTTGGTAAGTGTTTTTCAGACTTTGTGTTTTGTTCTTGACGAAATGTTTATATCGGAGTAGAGCTATTCCAGAGGCTCTGAGGCAGAGGCGTCCCAGATCAGTCCAGTCCGTCCCCTGGTTGACTGAAGCACTTCCCGATCTCAGAGCTGGACAACACTGGAAATGGAAACACTTGAGTTTAGTGGGTAGTGTTCTGGTTTCACTATCAGCCCCACTTCATGAGTAAACCCACCGTCAGGGGAGGTCGATTCTGACTCATGTCTAACCTGATAGGACAGGGTAGAAATGTCCTGAGCCGTTAAATCTGTTTCTGACCAGTAGGTGTCATCAGTATTTGTAAATGTTTAAAAACTGGAGCATTCCCTAGGCTGCCTTTAGGAAAACATGATTATATAATTGTTTATAAGCTAGGGATGGGCTATGAACACCTCCACCGGTTATTTTAAGAGTGCCCATTTTCTTTGTAGAAAACGGTGATCACACAGAACAAGACACAGGATTCGGGCCCCGTCACTAGGTAGTTTGCAGCAAAGCACCTGTCCTCCCTGATTCCTTAATGGGCGAACCTGCCCCTTCACTGTAGGGAGGACCGTGGTCAGATGGCAGACCTGGCACGAGCCTGCTGGCCTTCGATCTTCTTGCAGCCGAAGGCCACTTAGGGGGAGGCTCATGGAGGGGGGGAGGAGGGGGTCAAGGCTGTTTGTCACTACTGCGCCTTTGATGTCACACACTCCAGTAAAGATTTTCAAAAATAATCCCCTAAGAGCAAAGAATATCAAAGTCTGTATTTGAAGTTTTCATTGAGGGCTTTGTTTTAAAAATAGCTATTTCTGTGATCGTTTCTAAAGAAAGAAAAATTTTATGATATGTTACAAAGATTGTGATAGTAATATAGTAGTGCTTGCTAATCCAGGTATTTATTACGGCCCGGCCGAGTCGGGTTGCAGATGTTTCATTTTCCTACCCATACCCCTCGCGATCCTTCCAGCTCCAATCGTAAGGAGCTTAGTTCAAGGCGCTAGGCTTTCACCGAGAAGCACGGCATCGTAAGCTGATTTCGTCTGATCGGCGAGGCAGCTTTGCTCTGCTTATCTTTGTTGCCATGTTTCGGGGGCATCTCCCCCCTCGCCAGTTGGGGACTGGTCTTGGAGGAGAGCTAGATGCGCTGATGAAGTTGGAAAAGGAGAGTTGTTCGCTTTAATGAGTTGCACCGATTGTAAGTCACAATCACCATGTCCCCCCGGGGGGAGGCTCGCTTTTAATGAAAGAAGGCTCAGGTGAGTCAATAGAGGGGGGAAGGATGCTGGAGCCTGGTGAGAAGGTTTTAAGAGTGTCAGCACCGTTTTTTATATGTAACTAAAAGGACAGAGGAAGCACGTTTCTGTTATTTTCTAAGAATATAGCTGACAACCCTTGACGAACAACATACCTTGGATTTTATGATTTGCAATTTCAGATGTTGGTCAGGTTTGAGCCATTGTTACTAAGTGTCGTTTGTAGCCGTTACCCCTGTCTTTCTGTGGTTTTAAAGATGGGCAGTGCCTGGCCCTGATACTGACCACTCAGATTGCTGACTACTGGCTCGGTGTCCACAGTAGATACAGATCTTTAAAAATCTATAACCTTGAGCATTTTTTGGAACTGAGAAGGTATTTTTCCAAGCATGGATCTAAAGGGCAAGGTGAACCCTCAAACTCACCCCCCCCCCCACCCAATGATTTCTGCCACACTCAACATACACTTGAAGATCATACACCGCTGAGGCTGTATTCCTTGAATGCCAGCTGGAGAGCTGAAGTGGCCAGTGGTCTCCGGTAATTTTTTATTGGGGGGGGCATCATTGCCCTCTGGTGGGAGTGGGAGGCCCAGCCTTGCACCTGGAGAGCTGCTGCTGGATTCGAACCGCCAAGCCAGTGGGCCACAGCCCTGCACTTAACCACTACGCCACTGGGACTCAGCCCTGGTCTCCAGTCACTTTATACGTTTCTTGGATTCGTGTTCTGTAGTATTGAACTGACAGTGTAGTCAACAGAAACGTTCTGGAGGAGTTCATGAGGTCAGAGCCCAGAATTTCTTCAGATGACTAGATAAGTAGTCTCTGGAGTTCTGTAGCCTGAGTGAAGCTTGCTGGGTGGGGTGTAATGCCGGGTTACTCGGGAAAGGCAGCTGTTGCTGTTAGGTTCGGGTCTTCTCCTCGGTGATTCTTTTAAAAATTTTTTATTTTAATCATTTTATTGGGGGCTCCTAGAGCCCTTGATACATCAATCGTATCAAGCACCTTTGAACCTGTGTTGTTGTCATCACTCCTCTGTGCTTCGGAGGCTGGTTCCAGCATCAGATATCCTGGTGATCTTGAACATCCAGGATGCACATGAACTGGGAACATTTTCACTAGAGGAAGTAGGCTGACTGTATACATCCATGTTTGAGGCTGTTCGGGGCATCAGCTGTGGCATAGCACTGCCAGGGTCCCATTGTCATCTTCAGCATGGGCTAGCTAGGAACCATGGACAAGCACCTGGGCTTCTCTGACTAGCCTCTTTCCTTAGGGGCAAGCTGGGAGGATGATCATTCCAGTTCCCTGGACCGCCATATGAAATAACTCATGTGCAGCGCTTGGCACAGAGCCTGGCATACAGGAAGTGCTGAGTGTAGGGAGCTTCTAGACTAGTGGTTCTCAACCTGTGGGCCGCGACCCCTTTGAGAGTCGAACGACCCTTTCACAGGGGTCGCCCGATTCATAACAGTAGCAACGTTACAGTTTTGAAGTGGCCATGAAAATAATTTTGTGGTTGGGGGGGGTCACCCCCCCATGAGGAACTGTGTGACAGGGTCACGGCATTAGGAAGTTTGAGAACCACTGCTCCACACCAAAGCCTCTGCGCCTCCAAACCCACCCATGGCAATCAAGTGGATTCCATCTCATAGTGACCTATAGGACAGCATAGAACTGCCCCCGGGGGCCCTCTAATTCTTGACCCCAGCAAATAACCTCCTCGGAGCAGATAGTGGGCTCAAACTGCTAATCTTGTGGTTAGCAGCGCCGTGTCAGGGCACTTTAAAATTGGTTACTAAGCAACATCACATGACCATGCTCATTTCCTGAGAGCTGTTTTATGCACAGCGGTACAGTTAGGAGCTTTACTTGTAAGTCCTTTTTTTTTCTTTTTTTAACATCGTTATCGTAATAATCTGGTGGGGTTGGTTGGAACTGTGGCAGAATTTCTCCCCCAGCACCACAGAGGCAGCTTTACCCCGAAACACATGGGGGTCACCCTGAGCTGAAGCTGACTCTAGCAATTTCTTCTTTCTGTAGAAACTCAAGCGGCCCAGAGACCCAGGAGAGTGGCCTGCCTAGGATGGCTGAGCAGCTAGGTGAAGGGTTGCAGGCGTCAGCCCCAGCCTGTCCCTGAAGCCTGTACTTTCCCGACCACCTCATGTTGTCTCTAAATGACTCAATCACTGGCCTCCTCGCCACAGAACACACACAGGGTGAGCCCGACCCCCCCAGCAAATTGTCACGTTTTTCCTGAGGGCCCCTGTGAAAGCCGGCCCCACTCGTCAGTGTTTCTGACTACCCACTTCACGGAGTGACTGCAGCCCACGGGTGGAGCAGGCCGGCCCCCGTTGGGAGGGTCTTTGTAACTTTTTCCCCCCTATTTCTCAAGGCCCAGCAGCCGAGTTTTGGCAGAATTCCATGTACTCCGTTCAGTGGAGGTGACACCATTAGTTCAACGATTAGTCATTTTGCTTATCTGCGTTAACCACCCGCCTTCACAGAAGCCAGGAACTGGAAGGGCCCGACTGCCATCTGGGTATGTGCAAATTGACTTCTTCTTTTTTTTAAGAAATGACATCCCGAGTTTGCCTGTAAAATCCTGGACCAGTGCCACTGTTTTCCTAACAACTGAATGAAAATAAATTATTGCGCAGATCCTTATTTTCAAAACCCGGTGCACGTTTAATTGTTATTGATGGTGTGTGTGTGTGTGTGTGTGTGTGTGTGTGTGTGTGTGTCTGGAAGAGCGACTTCTTTGGTGATGTATACGCCGCACTGGCCTTCCATAATTGCCAGCACTGCTCATGGTCTCACACAAAATGAGGGACTCACCATGACTGCATTGCGATTTATTCTAGCTGTGTTGCTGCCAGAGGTGAAGGCCAATGGCTTCCAGTGCCTTCCGTGTTTAATGAATTGCCTCCCGTTACTAGCTTTGGAGAGGCTGTTTCACAAGTTAATCTGAAAGGGCTCTGTACCGCTGAAAGTGGTTCTATCGATGTCTAGATATGTTTGGGCCATTTTGGCCATTTGGAAGAGGGTAGCCCTGATGATTAGTGAAATTAAATTCAAAACGCCTCCGCTCTCCCCAGCCCCCCCCCCCCCCCCCACACACACAAACAACACCCTTTCACTTCCCCTGGGGAGGATGTGTGACATTAACCTGCAGGAAATGGCCCTGGGGTCTTCGCATCCCCAAACCTCAGAGATGAAAAGACCCTTTGAGAACCTGTGCCTCACATCTCTTCCATTCTTGAACACCTCTAGGAGCAGAGTGCTCACTACCTTCCCTGGTCACACATTGCCTCTGGCGCCAAAGAAAACTCCGACGTCCATCGGGTGGCATGCTTTCTGGAGTTGTATTTTCTCCACTGGGGTTAGAATTCTCGCTCCCAATGAGGGAGATCCGAGTTCAAAGCTCCAGCCGTGGACCTCCTGAGCCATCACCGCCCATGCCTCAGCAGAGGCTTGTGTGTGCTTATGGGGCTGACAAGATTTCCACAGCAGTTTCCAGACTCCAGTGGGCAAGGAGGAAAGGCCTGGACATCTATTTCCCAAAGTCATTTGGCAAAACCCTTCTTGGTCACAACAGTCTGATCTGCAGTTGAGACCGTGGGACTGGGCAGAATTTCACTCTAGTGATGGGGTGGGGCTGATTGGACAGCCGCTGACAGTCACAGCGCCCTCTGTGGTCACTACCCTTTCTTGCGTCTAGCTATTTTAGAATTCCTCCTTTCTGCTCACCTGCTCCTGCTCCATGCACACATGTGTCTCCTCACAGGCTTGTTTCCTGGCTAACCATTACTGGCTCCTCCAGCTCTTCCAAGCATGGCACGCCGCCCAGTCTCTCTCCTTCCTTGCTGGTTTCTGTTGGCATCGTCGGTGTGTGCCTAGAAGTGGGGAGCATGCCTCAGTCTAAAGACGCTGCATATCTTGCTAAATCACCACACGGAGCTACTTTTGAGTGTCATCGGTTTCCTTAGACAAGACAAATGTGCCAAAACAAGGGGAAATGTGTCTAAAATAAAAAATGGCGGGCTAAACATTTTCATCTCTTTTGAATACATAGCATCCAGGGAGGTAGAAGAACACCCTGGGACAGGGGTCGTCGGCCAACTCTTGAGACCAAAGAGCCAATCCTGGCCCTCCTAACAACTTTAAAATCACTCAAGAGCCTTCAACGTGTTTTTCCAAGCAAATGAAATCAGCAGGATCTGAAATAATAACCTTCAAATGTTTTCGATGTGACGTCAGAGCCCCGGGTTCCCACTAAAAGAGTCGCATATGGCTTGGGAGCTGAAGTTTGCCAACCCTTGCCCTACGATACCCATTGAGCAATGAACCAAGACCACGAATAGGCAGTAAATGTGATTTTTAAAATGTTCACTCTAACAGGAATTACAGACATGAAAAAGCCAAATAAAATTAAGGGGCTCTTTTATTTATTTTATTTATTTTTTTATTATCATTGCTCTCCGGTGATGGGAGTAGGAGGCCCAGCCCCACTGCTGGAATTGAACCTCCGTCCCAGTGGGCTGCAGTCCCGCGCAAGGGACTCTTTTATACATGGGTGAAGTCAGAATTATTTTAAAGACATGATAGATTCCAATACTGGAGCTGTTTCCAGGAAATAATCCACCTCTGAGAGAAGTTGTGGGTGCAATATTAAAGACATGAAAAGATTCCGTTTTTGTTTTTTTTTCAACTGATAGTCTACCACCAAGGGGGCGGGGAAAAGGACATGTATGTTCAAAATGGTTCTTGATGCCAATATTTACCATAATGAACGTGCTGTCTGTGTGTGCATTTTTTGTTTCAAAGGGCTTCATATATATCCCTTGCCTTAAGACCCAACGGTGATTATCTTCATTTTAAAGATAAAGATGCCTAAGGGTAGAAAGCAGGTTTCAACCTGTGACCTCTTTGGAGGCCCAAACAATCCTTTCACAGGGGTTGCCCGATTCATAACAGTAGCAAATTTACAGTTATGAAATAGCAACAAAAATCATCTTGTGGTTGGGGGTTGGGGTGGGTCACCCCGACATGAGGAACTGTATTAATGGGTCATGGCATTTGGAAGGTTGAGCACCGCTGCTCTAGAGAGCGGCCAACTGACCGAGTGTCCAGTCTGATCCAGCATAATCAGGATTACAGTGATCTCTGACAGCCACGCTGCTCCGGACCTTTGCCGAAGACCCGAGGGGACCTGCCAGCAGCTTAATCTCATACGATAGCCTGCAGTTGGGTTTGGGGCTCCCCCTCTCCCCCAAAGCCTCCCAGAAATTGGGTGTTCACAGTTTTCGCTCTATACTTTTCCCTTTGTCACATTTGAATTTTATTGTCGTCTTTGGATCCCACAAACTGGTGTGTTTCTTCCATGCGGGCTTAGTTGACTCCTTGCTTTGATGACTGCTTGTTTGAATACAAGCCTGTAAGACCCCAGACACGAGTCTGAGTGCTAGCTGGACACCGTTCCATTTCTTCACCCCACTCTTACCTTCAGGGATCATTACCTGCTGGTGACTATCGAGCAGAGCCATGTTATCAGAACTAACCATTCTTGGATTGGAGCTGGAGTTCAGTGGGGGCCCAGAATCTCTCTGCTTGTTTCTGGGGTAGGGATGCATGACTCAAGTATACTGTGGGGGGTCGTATTATGACAGATGCCAAAGCCCAGGAGACCAGCCGCCCCAAACAATAACAACAAACCCACTAGCAGACAACAAAAAACAAACAAAAACAAGCAAGCTAAAGACAGGGACACAAAATTCCATAGGAACAGCAAAGTCAAACCTTGTCCGTCATCTCCCTGGGTGTAAGGCGAGTACACTTGTAACATTGTCAGTTTTTCCAGTGCCACAGCTCTCCGGACACTGTCGGTATGAGGAACCTTTGCAAGTACAGTTCCACGGCGAGGCCGCAGCCCATGAGGGGCTGCTCCACAGTTTCCTCTGCCATTCCATTGGGCTCTGTTGAGCCATGGGGGTTAGTGCCAGGGGGGAAACTTCCTGGCTCTGTTCTTCCAAGTTCAGATCCCAACCCAACAGCTCAAAGCCTGCCATTGTGGCTGCGAGGGGGGCATCGAGGGACCAAATATATGGTGATTCTGTATCCCTTTCCTTTGGACACCCACCAGACCGGGGTTTACCCTGAAGGTCCAATGACCACCACCTCCACAGGTCCAGGACTGCTGCTCTCTGTTTCCTCTTCTATCTGAATGTCTCTGTCCTCAGTCGAGGCAGGGCTCACTTTATTCCACCAATGTCCTTCTAGTGTAACCCCTGGGGTATGCCATGCTGCCCTCAGGGTCAGCTTCCAAGGTCATCGTGGTGTTTAGTCAGTCCATGGCATGTTTCACGGAGACCTCATAGTGTCTCCCTAGGGCCATCAAATCTGGACCAACACCTGTTGAGGTTCTTAAGCTCAGCTGGATCTTGAAGTCCATCATCTTATTCTAGCCTCCAATACGGTCCTAGTTATTTATATCAGAAAACTCAATAGCCACTCAGTCCTGCAATGGGGACCGGTCCTGTCCTAGGAGAGCCATTGTTCCAGGGCCTCTGACCCAGAGGTCAGTTGCATGATTTGCAGACATCACAGTGTCTCTGAAAAACAAACGCACATAAAAATAGGGTGGAAAATGGTCATTGTCGATACAATGTGGACAGTTTCAATAGACAAAGGGGCTTCTAAATGTTTGTGGAAATGTTTTCCTTCCAATTCAGTTTTTCCAAGGTTGTTTTGAAGCCCTTGCCTATGTGTGCACTTAGGATTCAGAGTCATTTGTAAGAATCACTTTGGGAAGCTTAGTTAAAATGTAGATTCTGGTTCAGACGATCTGGAGTGGAAATGCCATTTCGCAGCAGCTGGTTCAATCAGAATGAACCAAGCCGATGCCCCGAAAGGGCATTGTAAGTAGGTGAGTAGGCAGGGCCACAGCTCCGAGTCCCTCTTTGCCTACCTCTTGGACCCTCCACACTATCAAGTCAAGCCAGTCCAGTCTCAAGGGGTCAGTTGTAAGCAAGATGGCCTACTATGGGATTCTTACGGGGTGCTTAAGCCAGCCTCATTAGAATTCCCCAGAACAGTACAGGCAGTGAGTGGACTCACGTGAGGGGTGGGGTGTCCATCCCGTGGCCTGCACACCAGGAGAGCCAGCTGCAGGCAGCATGTTAGACTTGGTGCGAGACTGCTGTTAAATTTTTTAAAAATTTAAAAATAGTTTTGTCAGAGGACATATATCTTAACAGGTAGAGTTGTGGGGGAGAGGGGGGGTCTTCCTCTAGAAGGGAAGGAACTTTGCTCAGGTGTTAGGCTGCTAACTGAGAGACGTGGCTGTGGACCGACTCTGACCTATTGTGTCGCCGTGAGTGGTATCAAGCTAGCGGCAAGCGGATTTGGGTTGCCGAAAGAGAATGGGCCAGTGAGTGGAAAGGCTCTGAAGGCTGAACAGGGCTGTGTGCTTGTGTTGGCCCTGAAGCAAGGCCAGTGCAAGCATTTCCTGATCCCCAAGTGACTCAGGTTTGTCAGGATGACCCCAGGCAAGCATAGAGGAGACCCTGGAAGGTCGCTGGTAAGCACGGAGCAGCGGCTCTGGTGTGTAGTGGCGCAGGGCTCTGTGGCCAACGGCCAGGCCAGCGATGGGCACCCACAAACCACTCTGGGCGAGAGGCCTGGCAGTCGGCCTCAGAGGGTAAAGATTGAGCAGCCTTGGCATGAACTCGATGGCACTGGGGTCTCGCTGCATTTTCTGGTGCATTTTTGGTTCTCAGGCTCACATTGGCAAGGGGAGCCGCTCATCCGTAGCTAGCCCGGGAGGTTCCCATGGGCTTGTTCATGTCTTCACCCCGCCTTCACCATTCTCCTCGCTTTCTGGTGCTGTCAAGTGTGTTCTGAGACCAAGGTGAGGAGGAAATAAGCTGTCACAGTGCATTAGAAGAGGGAAAAATTGATGACAGTTACACATAAGCCACAGACACGTGGTAAAAGAGTGGCCTCCACCCCTTTCCGTCTCAGCCTTTTGGTGCTGACTTGCCTGAGAGTGTGAAGAGGAGAATATGAGAAAAGGCTCACTTTTTCCTTCTCTCTTTTATGAAGTCTATGAATACTTCCTGCCCCTGCTCCTTGGTTCCACCTTTGTTCTGCCATCCATTCGAGGCTCGGGGAGTTTGCTTTCTTCAGCAGCCTCCTGATTCAGTGTAAGCTAGTTTTACCAGAACTCCCCGCCCCCACGCAGGGCTTGGGGGCCAGTCGGCTTCTGGAATGAAAGACTGGATCAGATCCTATCTCCTGGGAAGTGATGTTTGCACCACTTGCAACAGCTCGGATGACCGAGGTCAAGGTGCTACCGGGTCAAGACACAAACCAGTTTTAAATCACCCGTCCCTTTTCAGTTCTCAGTGGAACCTTCTCATTAGGCCAGAGTTGGAGGCCAGTCGTGTGTCTTTCATGTTTCCATCTCTTGGCTGACTTCCCTTCTACTCAAAGCTTGGGCCTTTGACTTGGAAACTTCCAGACAGGCACAAATGCCCAACAAGAGTTTAGCAGCCGGCTACATTTTTTTTTTTTAAGTTTGTTGCTTTTTATGGCAGGTGATCACGATATTCCATTTAAGGCCGTGTCATAAGGTTTATTTATACAATGGATTGTTGACACAATGAGCAATTTGCAGAGATGTGAAATACCTGATTGCTTTGGTGACCCAAACACGAGACAAGGCATTGTCGTGGTGGAAGCTGAGCTCGGACACAGTGCAGAGCACAATAGGCATGTTCAGAGGTCTCTTGTAGGATAAATCTCCTTCACAGGAAGTTACAAAGTGTGCCCACAGTCACTTGATGTGGACTTGGAGCATAAAACCTAGATTTCAGATATTAAAACTTTCCAGTAGATACAAAAAAAAATTGGCTTTCATATACCATAAAAAAATAATTTTGGACAGCAGGTTAGCCAATTTTTAGGAAAGAAACCACGTTTCTATTGTAAGAAGACCAGTGTTATCTCTTTTCAGAGCTGCAAGGAAGTGTTAAAAGTTCCATCTGAAATCACTTCACCTGCCCCCCTCCTTCCTCCTTCATCCTGGAGGAAGGATGGGGGCAAAAGCTACTCTCCCACAGAGCCCCACTTTCCTCTGGTGTGCCCGTAAAGTGCAAGGGTTCTGAATTAGCATTTGGGGTCAGACTGAACCAAGTTGGAATCCTCATGTTCCATGTTGGCCACTCGTTCAGCGTCCAGGCCTTGGACCGGTGACTCACGTGCTCATGAGGTGGGCTCTTGCCTCTGGACGGTGAACGTGAGAGGATCACCTGGGTGGTGCAGTCAAGTCCTGACTCCCCGGCCTAGTGGAAGCTGTGATGGTTATCCCTATCTGCGTTGGTTATCCCACTCTTTCTGGGAAACGTCCCACAGAAGGGATATTTCCCAGAAATCCGAGTTGGCACTGGGCACTAGGCACTATAATTTTTTAAAGATAATTTAAAAGCGCCGTAGCAAACCTTGAATTCACTCCTGCAGGGAGAAGGAAAACCCCAGGGTAGTTTTCCAGTAGGCCCCGGAGGACGTACAAACCGGAGGTGGTGCAGGAGCTCTGGGTGGAGAGCACTCTGCTGGTGAGCGGAGCCCTATATCTCCCCTGAGCTGGGCTCTCTCCCGCCTGACGCCCAGCATCCCAGAACCACACCCAAGCTCCTGCCCGCCCCAGCCCCAGGGGAGCAGGAGAGGATGGATTAAGTTGATCGGTGAGTTCGCCAAGCCTATTCAGTAATAGGGCACTGTGATTATGGAAAACTCCTCTGTTCCCAAGGTGGGAAACTCCGTAGCGGGATACTCCATGGCAGGAGAGGTGCGAGTTGGTGACAAGTTGGACGAATGAAAACTCAAAACTCTGCCAGCAAGTCAGAACTCTCAGTATATAGGGCATAGTTGTATGGTTGGCGGGGAGGGGGCCACCACAACATGAGGAACTGTATTAAAGAGTCGCAGCATGAGGAAGCGTAAGAACCACTGCTATAAATCTTTATGGGAATAAAAAGCTCCTCTGCCTCCAGCGAAAACAAGCGGTGGTTTGGAACTGCTGATCTTGTGGTTAGCCATCCCAATGCATGACCCACGAAGGGGCCTGCTGGATGAAGAACAAATAGTTCTTCATGCTCTTGGATTTTCCGGAAATAGTTACAGAGACCTGAGTCTCTTTGTCAGTTTCCCTGGAATTAGAAAGACAGATTTTCTGCTCTCAAGGACTTTGCGCTGATTGAGTTTGGCTTATTGAATTGGCAGCCCTTTCTGTGTGTGGCCTAACCTCCACCCCCAGATACACCAGCAGTGATGCGGTGAGCGTTCACCCGAGGGGAGGGGCTGCTCCAGCTGTCTGCTCTGTCAAGCCACCTCCGAAATAAGCACAACAGTAGTACCTGTCTCATAGGGTTATTGTGGGGTCAAATGGATCAATACTTGCGAAACACAGCAGGCAGGGCCTGTTCCAGATTGGCATTAGTAGTCATTAGTATTATCAGTTGATTTACCCCCTCATGGAGGTCAGGGGCGACTTCTCAGAGGAAGTAGGCTGAACCAAGTTTGAAAAGAAATGTAGGCATCAACGAAGAAGAGCATTAAGTTGCCCGAGCAGCACGTGCAAAGGTCCTGTGGTGAGAAGGAGCACAGCCTGGGCCAGCCAGCAAAGAAGCAGGTGTGGCTGCAGCAGAGGAAGAAGAGAGTAGAGGGTGCTGGGAAGGTTTCACAGGAGCAGCCAAAATTGGCCTAGGAGGCCAGCTCACCATTACCAGTATTGTTTTTTGTTTGCCATTGTTTATTTGGAGAAAACCGAGGAAATAGTACAAAGTGTATAAAGAAGTGAATTGAAATCCCCTGGTCCAATTATAAACCTTTCCAGCCAAGGACCGGTGTCAAAATGCCAGCCTCCCCCCACCCCCCATTTATAAAAGTGTAGCTACATGTCTATACTGATTGTGTGTGTGTAAAGGTATGTGCGTATACGTGTGTGTGACAAATGTATGTGAATATATTGTGATTGGGCTCCCTGTCTGAATGTACACTCCCTGCCTCTGTCAACCCCCCTCTTCGGCTTCTGCAGCCTAGGGTTCCCACTCTGCTTAGGGCACTCACAGCCCTGTGCTAATAGCTCGGCCTTGCAGAGAAGCACCAGGGGTTCAGTCCGGGCTCAGCCACTTACTGCTGACTCTGTGATCATAGGCCAGCTTCCGACCCGCTCTGAGCCGCAGTGCCAGCTGTGGGAGAGGGGTGTTTGGACAGCTCTCACTGAGGAGAAGGGAGCCGTGTGAAGGAAGCCTTCGGCACAGTCAGTCACCTTCTGTATCAGGTTCTCGTTTTGAGGGAAGCTGGGAAGGCTTTTAAGGCAGGTAGATTTGAGTGCCCAGCGCAGCCTTGATAGTTACGAGCCTTGTTTGTGACTTGGGGCAGGGCATTTCCTCTCTATGAATGGCAGGTCCCTCATGCACACAGCAGAGCTATGGAACTGCTGTATGGGAATGAGTGGTGCTCGGGTCCAGCATCAGACATACAGTGGGTCCGTGGTCTTGATGCCTCCTCCTCTCCCCCAGAACTCTCCTTTCCCCATTTACAGACCCTTCTGTCGTTTCTTCCCAGGGTCACAGAGAACAGTCATACCTGGGTCAGGTGTGAGAAGACATCTCTCTTTCTAGAAAACTGCCGAGATGCAGTATATAAGTAGGTAGGGGCCTGGCAGGATGCCGTTTCTTGCTGGCAGTCACTCAGGCTTTGTAGTGGATTGCACGTTGGGCTGCTCATCACAGGGTCAGCAGTTCGGAGTCACCAGTCAGTCCAGGAAAAAGACGAGGCTATCTACTCCCATCTAGAGTCAGTCTCAGAAACCCACAGGGGCAGTTCTCTTCAGTCTGATGGCCTTGTTTAGGGCTTGGGTGTTTGTTTGACTCAGGCTTTGCAGGGTGAAACAGTCCCACCATCCCTCCTGCCCAACCTCTTTATAAACTCAGGTGTGGGTCTCCCAAACGATGGGACAGAAGAAGGGAGCATTTGGGCTGTACCTGGACCCACCCCCTGACCCTAAGATGCTTGGGGAACCTTTTCGAGGCAAATTGGTTTGCCAAGTTCGGCCCCCAGTAGCCTCCTCAAGAGGCCCTGCCCTCTGTAGTTGGCCCATGCCAGCACACATGGGAACTTTGCCTCTTTCAGCCACCTGAGCCGGTTACCCCAGGACTGAATGTCCTTTTGTCTTTCCTTTTGCTTTTCCTATAAATGGTCCTTGCCCTTTCTGGAAGGGTTTATTAGCATCCCATCCACTATCCAACTGTGGCTAAACCAGCATCCCACCCCACCCCTTTTAAATACAATTAAACTTCCAAATCTCTGTTGGTATTTACTTCTTTCCCTTTTTAAGTCAATTGCCATGCCTATTTATTTTCCTTGTTGTGGTTTTGTGATTGAAATTAACCAAAAGTGATGTGGGGAACCTTTCCTGGTTTCTGAAGCTCGCTGCCACCTTTGTCAAGCAATACCGTTCCTTTTTCCAATTCACAGGCGGCTGAATTTTAATAGGCTGGAGATAATGATACATCTGGTTGCATATTAATTGCGGAGAGAGTTAGAAATAACACATAATCGCTCGTTTCAAGGTTGCGAAGGCAGAGGCCGGGAGAACCCGTGCTTGTTAGGAGTCTTTGGAAAAATCCATTGTTGGTGAGCATTTAAAAAAATTCCTGCATTGAAAATACATGGCAGGGTAAGAAAGTATATTAACACAGAAAATCAGTTTTGTATTCTGCAAATGCTTTCTCTCTCTTTCTTTCTCTCTCTCTCTCTCTCTCTCTCTCTCTCTCTCACACACACACACACACACACACACACACACACAACATGCACACATGCCTCTTCCCCAGGAGTAACACGTTGAATCCATTCAGCTGCCCATGCAGGGTGTTTGGGGGGGCACCAGAAAGTTACTGGGACCCTTTATAGATCACCTACCTCTGGACCTTCTTACTGGGAAGTAAGACGCTGAAAACGGGATTTTTGAACATTTTAATTTTTAGTCCCAGTTCACCCATGTGACAGGTAGCTCCTTCTCCTGACTTAGAATAATCCCACTGCAGCATCTTCCATTCTTCATGGGAAATCAATGTTCTTAACCTCCAAGTGTGTCGGCCCCTGGTTCTGCCTGGAGCCATGTGCCATTGCGGACCCCCTAAGACCCAGCAACAAACATGCTAGGGGGACAACGGTGGGGGTGTTGTCACAGAGTGCCAGGATTTTGTGTCTCTCTATGGACATCACATCTTTGCAAGACTCTACTGCTTAAAACTAACCACCGTATCACACCCTTGGAACCCAGCTGGGCGAAGAGGTCTTGCTTGTCCTCCGGGGAAACCATCCCTGCGCCCCACCCCGATGTTCAGTCAGACAGACTGTGCTGTCAGCACTGCTTGCCTTGAAAATGTTTTTGATCTTCCCGCAGTCTGCTGGAACAGTCTGTCCTTCCTGTGGGACAATGAGATTATGATCAGCATATCTCTCTTCATCTGGGCACTTCTTTCTCCTCTTCTGGGGAGCGAAGATAACGCCGAGGCCAGCAAGGCATGTCAGGTGGCCGGGAGAGAAAGGTCGACTCTGCGAGACCGCACTATCCTTTCTGGAGGCCAAAGGACACCCTGGGTTTTGTTGGGGACTCCACCCTGTGTGCCAGAGTGGAGTAGAAAGCCTGGCGGTTTTGCCATTTGCCCAACTTGAGGGTCACACTGGGATCTGGCCTTAGTGAAGACCAGGGCTTCTCGTTCCTATCTCAGCAGCACTGGGCAGGACGGATACAGATACAAGACCTCTGTGCTGGGACCTCCCTCCCACCCCCACCCCCCAACAGTCCCTTCCTTTGGGTTTTCACAACTGACATTTGGATACAAGCCACTCCCCATAGTGCTCTCTCCAGGCCCAGTTTGACTAAACAGTTGATAAAAGCTGCAGGAGAAAAGGGAAGGCAGGAATGTGTAATCAAAATGTGTGCTCCATTGGCAACTGGAGGCTTCCGTGGCCAGAAGGTTGGTAATGGGCTTGTGAAGGTGGCACAGGGAGCTTTGTCCCTTAGAAGCTCAGGATGAAATTGGTTAGGGGATGATCGAGGGCAGGACACCATACTTCTCCTTGGGCATTAGAAGGGAGCACGGTACTGGGAGCGTCAGGAATTGGTGGAGGAAATGGAATAGTGGACCAGGGACCTCCATATACCACTGCCGCCTGTGCCATGAGACCGGAAGAACTGGATGGTGCCCCGCTATCATTACTGTACATTTCAATCAAGGGTTCTGGAGGGTGGTGGTTCTCAACCTGTGGGTCATGACCCCTTTGGGGGTGTCGAGAAGTCCGCCTATTTCATGACAGTAGCAAAATGGTAGTGATGAAGTAGCAGCGAAAATAATTTTATGGTTGGGGGTCACCACAACATGAGGAACGGTTTTAAAGGGTCTTGGCATTAGGAAGGCGGAAAACCACCAATACAGAAGAATCCTGATCAAATGGAAAATTAAGTATTACAAAATGTTTAAGAATTTCAAATGCTTACGCAGTCAGATTTTCTAGAGTCGTTGTGACCAGATGACACGCCCCTTCCTATGTTACAAAACAACAAAATGTTATTCTGAAATCTTTAAAGTTTTGAACTGCAACTACCCCTGAGTCATCTTTGAAACAAAGTAAGTCTCCCCTAAGTAGGAAAAAAAACGTATGAGTTAATCAGGATACTCTTTCAGGAATGATCTGAATGTGATCAGATCTAGAACAGCAGCTTAAAAGGGTTACTTAGGAGGAGGAGTTTGTGTTAGTGATGGAGGAATAGTTTAGAAGCAGTCGTACAGCTTAAAGGTAGTAAAACTTGAAGAATGTGTAACCAGTGTCATTGAATTGCACAGATAGAAATAGTTGGAAAGATAATACGTGGATAGTTTTACCAAAAGCTTAAGCACGCGCGTGCGCACGCGTGCACACACACATATGCTTCAAAAGGTGAGTAGAAAAATCCCCATTATTTTTCAATCCCATTTTTCCACACACATTTGGGAGCCCTTGTGTGCACGCACTTTTTTTTTTTTTTCACACATACACTTTTGTGAGAGAAAATAAAG
>PVJH01034557.1:0-20499 GCA_004026705.1 Nesogale talazaci
GGGACCAGGGCTTTTGTGGGGGGAGAGGAGGAGCCACTCTGGCAGAACCCAAGGAATAAGGGGACCACCAGGGTGACAGCAGTCTCCCAACTGCACAGGGCGCTTGACCCTAGGTCAGGGTCGGCAAATTCTTGAGACCGAAGAGCCAATCCTGCCCCTCCTGACCTTTTAAAAATCTCTCAAGAGCCTTAAATATGTTTTTCCAAACAAATGAAATCACCCTGATCTGAAATCATAACCTTCAAGTGTTTTCGATGTGACTTCAGAGCCGCACGTCCACACTGGAAGAGCCGCAGATGGCTCGTGAGCTGCGGTTTGCCAACCCCTACCCTAGGTCAAGAGCGGTCTGGGAGGCCAGGTGCAGAGGAAGGAGGCAGACAGGGAAGGGTGGGGTCGTGTCTAGGGGCTGATGGCTGGCAGCATGGCAGAGGCACACCGCCAGGAAAAGAGGCCTTGAGAGCGTCGGCCGGGCGCCCAGCTCAGGACCCTGCACTGTCAGCAGCTTGCTTGGGGCAGTGTTTTCCTTCCCACCCCCCCCATTCCCGTCCACGCTGACTTCTGCCAACCCAAACGCACCTGGCTGTGCCCGGGAGCCCTCTGCCACCCATTCCAGACCGGACAGGGCTGACTTGGTGGTCTGTGAACCCACTGAGGGAGAGAGGAGCAGAGGGCACAGGGGCGGGGGCCCTCAGAGGCCAGTGTCTACAAGGAAATGGCTTAGTTGGCTCAGCCCTGCCTCTGGGCTCTTTGTTCATGCTGCTCCCCTAGGACCCGGCCCTCCCCGAGCTCTGGCTCCGCAGCCCTGTCTGCCTACGGGACCTTGTTCCACCCGGGCCCTTCCAGGACCTCTCAGTAACTCCCACATCATGGAACACCGGAGGGGGGGTGTGGTGGGGGGGAAGGTCCAAACCACACCTCTAACTTGGGGTGGAGGCTTCCTGGAGGAAGTGACAGCCTACTTCAAAGAAAGAGAACAGCAAAGGGTGTTCTCTGGCAGCCAGACTCCTTCCAACACCACGTGCTGCTTCTTTTCCTCCTCTCTCCCACTCCCTGCATCAGGTCTCCCCGACTTGGTCCCGGACCCCAACTACGTGCAAGCCTCCACATACGTCCAGAGGGCCCACCTGTACTCCCTGCGCTGCGCTGCGGAGGAGAAGTGTCTGGCCAGGTAAGGGGCTGAGGAGCATCCAGACCGACCCTCGGGACCCCAGCTGCCCACAGGACCTCGGTCCAGTGCCTGAGCCTCTCAGGGCCTTGACCTCGTCATCTGCTGGCCTGTGTCCGGAGCGTCAGGCAGGGAATGGGCAATCATTGTGCACACGCTATATACATCACGATGCAAGGACTTTGCCGAGAAAAGTGAGGAGCGGAAGTCTCTCAGATCAGAACTGCCTGACGAGAAGATTCTTGACCAGGAGCTCAGGTTTCCAGTGCCCACGCAAAGGCCCAAGGGAGTCCGACAGGATGGACACACTCAGGATAGAGGGCAGGACTATGGCACTATCTCCACAAAGGACAGTGTGGCCTGGGCCCAGACCTCAGTAGGGGGTAGCCGTCATACACAGCCCAGCACTGGGGCACAATCCCCCTATCTGGGAGTAATTCACAGTCACATTAGGAGGTGGGGGATCTCAGAGAACCAGTTAAAGGTTATATTTGCCTACTCCTTGAGTAGGTAGCTCTCTGTGCTGAGAGTACTTACCAGGGGCCTTTAAATAGTTCATGGAAAAACTCCATCATCTCTTAATGCCATTTCCCTACAAACTTTTGAGCCCCTGTCACCTATCTCTCCTATATGCTTTTTCTTTCACGTCTACACCCTCCATCCATCCGCATTCATTTTCAGAATCAGAGAAACCCTTTCACGGCCCAGTGCTTTCTCATGTGTCAGCTTACTGCGTTCTGCTCATCCCCGGTCTGGGACAGGCTAAGGCACTTGCACCAGGATGCAGAACGACTCACCGCTTCCTTCTCTGAGAGAGTCTCGCTGTACAAAAAAGAGAGAAGGAGAGAAAGAGAGAGAGGGGCCCCAGCTGAAGCCAACAGGGTGACTAGTGATGGGGCCGCGTTACCCTTCTAGAGCAAGCTTCTCACACAGCCTGGCAACCAGCAGTGGATGGCTGGCACCAGAGTGGGGCCCGCCCTTGGAGAGCCACTCGGCCAGCCGGCCGATCTCGGCCGATCTCCGCAATCCTCAGCCAGGAGCACTCTGCTCCTGTTAGAGCTCCTGCAGCAACGAGGACCGGAGGCCTCCGTGACAGCTCACCTGAGCCGAAGCTGGATGGTCACTATCTCCCCATGACACTGTCCCCCGGGGGCCGAGGAGGGGGTCTGGGCTCTGGCCTGGCGCATCTCCTGGGACTGGCTGGAGGGAGCGGTCCTGGGCCCGGCTGTGGTGACAGGCACAAACAACCTGGAGTGGGTGGAGGGGTCACCGGCCAGTCCGGTGGGAGGCGAGGCTGGCAAGGGCTGAGGCAACCAAACAGGGCTGCCCAGACCTGGAAACCTCTCTACCGACCTGCAGCCCCACGGCGGGAGAGCCCTCCAAGATGGTCCACAGGGCCGTCCGTGAACCGGTGCCAGTCTGTGCACTGCACACAGCGCTAGAGAGGGCCGGGGACACACTCCAAGTCTCACCGCAAGCTTGTGGCCAAGCTGGGCCTAGAACCCAGACCCAGTTAGTTTCCCACGGGATGTTGAGCTGAACTCGAAAGGCCAGATGTCTATGCGCAGAGGAAAGGGAATGTTTTGTTCCAACCAGACACAGACAGATTCCAGGCCTCCCCCGGATCAGGCTGAGGGACTCTGGTTCTGGCAGACAGGAGTCCGGGCCGCCTGTCGTCCAGACATCCCCTCAGAGAGCGGCTAATCCCGAGCTGGCCCCCTCCTCCCTCTGGCCTCAGGACCAGACCAGACCAGTGCCGCTGAGCCCGGAGGAGCCTTCCGCCCGCCCTTCTCCTGTTGTACGCTCACATGCACATGTCTCTGTCTCTCTGAGTGTCTCTCCACTTTGGTGTGCGTGTGTCTGTCTGCCTGCTGGCGTCCCCTCTCCACGCCTGTGCCTCTCCTCCCCTCCTCCCTGCCCCACAGAGACGTTTAAGGTCAGCAAGTGAATGCCAGTGGGAAGTCTGGGTGCCCCATGAAGAGAAAGGCCCCAGCTGCGGGCCCGAGCACACCTTCAAAGACTGCCCAGCCCCATCTGGCCCACCAAGCCCCCCCGGAGGGCGGCCAGGGCAGACTTCCTGGAGGAGACTGGCCCGAGTTGGGGGTGGGAGCTTGGGTGAGCTCGGGAGGCCCAGGTGGTGGGAGCTGCCTGGGGGAAAGTCTGAGCAGGGCAGAGTCTTGTCCGTGTGAGGGCCTCTGAGCTACCCTGGTGGCCATGGTGTGTGAGGGGCCCCAGAAAGGGGTGAGGCTTTGACACTGAGGAGCTTGAGCCACACCGTCAAGATGTGACTTGCTGCAGTGGAGTCTTAGGCTGTCTCTGCAGGAGAAAAGATCACTGAGACACCCCCCTCCCCAGCAGTCTTGTTCAGCAGTTCTCAAACTGTGGGTTGCGACCCCTTTGGGGGCCGAATGATCCTTTTGCAGGGTCCCCCAATTCATAAAATACCCAAATGACAGTGACGAAGTAGCAACGAAAATAATTTTTTTGGAAGGTGCATGTAATTTTATTATTATTGAGGCACAGCAAGGCATTGCAATTGCCTGAACTTGAGGCAAGCAGTTTAGTGAGTTGAACATTAATACAGAAAATAAAATTAATAAAAATTTTAAAAATTAAAATTAATACAGAAAAAATAATTCATGGTTGGAGGGGGTCACCGCAATTTGAAGAACTGTATGAAAGGGTTGTGGCATTAGGAAGGTTGAGAACCCCTGGCCTAGTTTCTCAAAGCCCCCCTTTGCCCCCCAACACTTAGCACACCCACTGTCCCCTCACAGGGGCTGCTCTCAAGAGTCATGTGCAGGTGTCAGGGGTCCAGTGGACACTGGCTTCAAGAAGACTCCATGCTGTAGACTAGGGGTCCTCAAACTACAGCCCACAGGCCACATGCGGCCTGCCGAAGACATTTATCTGGCCGCCAGATGTTTTTGTCCCCGCTACTATCCTGCTTCGCAGCCGACTCATCCCGGACCTACAGTGAATTTATTCATAAATTCAGTGAATTTATTCACAGTCAGGCCTTCCAGCGGTCTGAGGGACAGTGAACTGGCCCTCTGTTTAAAAAGTTTGAAGACCTCTGCTGTCAACCAACAAGGAGGGGACAGCTAGCCCACCCCCCCACCCCCGCAAAGGTCAAGCGAGGGTGAGGTACCTGAGCCTCAGATGGGAGGCTCAAGCCCAGAGCAGGACTAGGGGTTTGAGCTAAGCCGAGGGCTGTGGGGACCCCCTCTGGAGTTTGGATCCCTGTGCCCCGACTCCGCCCCTTGGCCTCCCCTCCTGTCCTTGCAGCACAGCCTATGCCCCCGAGGCCACCGACTACGACGTGCGGGTGCTGCTGCGCTTCCCCCAGCGCGTGAAGAACCAGGGAACGGCGGACTTCCTCCCGAACCGGCCACGGCACACCTGGGAGTGGCACAGCTGCCACCAGTGAGTGGGGCTCGGATATGCCCATGCGGGGGCAGGCCCTGCCAGGGTCTCTCTGCCCAGGACGGGTCCCTGGGGCAGAAGTTGCTCGGAGAAGCCTGATCAAGACACTAAGCTGGGAGGGCCCATGGGTGGGTCGGTCCTGAGAGGAGAGGGCAATAGCTGGAAAAGAGGGCAATGTCCAAGGCAGGCCAGTAGAGTGGGGTGCCCCAAAAGGATCAAGGACCCCCAAAAATAGCTCTCCCAGGAGCACCTGACCAATAGGGAACCCCAGAGGCGCTGCCCGATGGGACACGGGAGGCTGTGCCAGGGCAGGGACACCCGGTCCCACATCGGGCAGGACAGGACGGGAGTCCGGGGTGACAACTGAGCCCTCCCCTCTCCGCCCCAGGCATTACCACAGCATGGACGAGTTCAGCCACTACGACCTGCTGGACGCGGCCACGGGGAAGAAGGTGGCCGAAGGACACAAAGCCAGTTTCTGCCTGGAGGACAGCACCTGTGACTTTGGCAACCTCAAACGCTACGCATGCACCTCTCACACCCAGGTCAGGCCACAGTGCCCAGGCAGCGCCCCCCCACCCCCCCCAGATGGACTCCTCCAGGTTCCTGGCCACTCCAGCCAGAGCGGGGACCCTCTCACCAGCTATCGCACCACCTCAGATCGCTGCTGGGATCTCGCCCTGCTGCCCAGGCCCCTCCCACACACCCTACCCATGAGAAGAAGGAAGCCCTCCATCAGCATGTGGGTGGGATGATGTTCCACATGCCCACTTACCCAGCCCCATCTGCCTTTCCATCCACCTGCCCCCACGGCAGGCATCCATCCCTCCTCGCCTGTCCGTCCTACACCTTGGCAGCCTCTCTCTCTCTCTCTCTCTCTCTCTCTCTTTTTCTTTGCCACCCATCCAGGGGTCCGTGGAGGGGGCGGTTGGGGACATCTCTGGGGGGAGCAGGGCGCAGCAGCCTTTCTTCCTCCCCCTGTGCACAGGGCCTGAGCCCGGGCTGCTACGACACATACAACGCGGACATCGACTGCCAGTGGATCGACATAACCGACGTGCAGCCGGGGAACTACATCCTCAAGGTGGGTGTCGAGGCCCAGGCACTTCCCCCACCCTGGCGGGCATGCTCAGCAGGCTTCCGCCTAGGGCAGGCTTCCTCGCCTCCTCCTGAAGCCGCCCACCACAGTTCCTCTCCCCAAGGGAAGGGCTTCCTCCCAGGCAGACACAGCTTCTTTCTGTCAGGATTGCAAGGATTCCCCAGCCCAAGGGGGTGGAGCAGGAATTGGACACTTGGTGTCCGAGAAACGAGAGAGCACCAGAGAGCAATGGAGGCCATGGGAAGTCTGTGTGGCCTGTCCCTGTGACTCCAGGCCATGGCAAGAGGACATGTCCCTCCTCCAAGAGAGGGGTTGGTCCTGAGAGTGACGGCGCATCTGTGGCATGAACTCATCCAGTCTCCTGGCCCAGTGTAGGGTCCCTCCACCCCTGCCCTTGCTGAGGGGTGGGCAGAAAAGCCAGCCTCCTTGGGCCAGTTGCGGGCCGTGCAGGTGCTGGTAGTGGCGAGCACCCCTTCCCTCCCTCTGGACGCTCGGGAGAACTTGAGCAGAGAAGAGGGGAAGACAACACAGGGTGCTGGCGCGGTTGTGTCCGAAACACAGGGACCGGAGTCCGCTGTGCAGCCCCCGCCCAGCCCCCGGCCTCATCCTGGGCGGAACTGGAAGGTCCTCCTGGGCAGGCCTCATTCCTCCAGCCTCAAGCGTGCATGAAGGCCTTCTGAGTCTGGGCGCTGGGGCGAGTTGCCAAGCAAGCCAGACAGGGCTGTCCTGAAGGTCCTGAAGGTTGTCTGTCCTGAAGGGCTGTCCTGAAGGCCATCTACCAGGACTGACTCCTGACAGGGACCACCGACTCCTCACTGATCCACTGTCTCTGCTATCAGACATGTCGCTATGACATGAACAGCAGTAACGAAAGTCAAGGGGGGGAGGAGTGACGCTGCTGGCTACAGGCTAAGGGTGTGTGCCATGTGTCTCCAGGCTTCGGCACTAATGAAAGGAGGTCATCTGCCAGTTTTGTGACCTGACGTAGTCATCCTCCATTTTCATACAACCCCAAGTTTCACACTTCCCGATCCTTCACACCCAACCGTGTCGCTCAGTGAGGTGTGGGTGTGATTCGTTGTTCGGCACGTAAAGTTGACCCCCGAGCCACTGAGGCCCCTCCCCGAGGAGGCTAGCATTTACAAGGCTTTCTTGTGCCCTCCACTAGTCTCCATCAGACAACAAAGCAAAGCAAAACTCGCTGCCGGCAAATCCGGGCTGACTCACAGCAACCCGGGGTGTTTCCAAGACTGTCACCGTTCACAGGAGCGGAAAGCCCCGTCTTTCTCCCATGGAGCAGCTGGTGGTTTAGTACTGCTGGCTGGGTGGATCGCAGCCCAGTTCCTAACCGCCACACCACCAGGGTGCCGACTGGGTTCTCAAGTCACAATCTCCTGCATCCTGGGTGACAGGAAGCAGTAGGGATGGATTCTGTCACCGTCAGCAGGGCTGGGGTCCTCGGGGAGCAAACCAGGCCCGACACTTGCCACTGAGACCCAGGACGCCAGGTCCCATCAGAGGGGCATCTCTACATCTGCCTGCCTCCACCTCTTCCTGTCGGGATGCTGGTCCGTACACCGAGGGCTCACCCCAACTCCAGGAAACTTCATCCAGGAGCCTTAACTAACTACATCCGCCAACCCCTGCCTACAGGGAAAGTCATAGTCTGAGGTTGTGGTGTGTGTGTGTGGAGGGGGGCAGGGGGAGGGTGGTATGAATCTGGGGGACACTGTCACCCCTGGAAGGAGCAGGCTGAGCCATCTGCTCGCATACAGATGTGTGCAGCCTCTGAAGACCCCTCAGGGCCACCGTGAGCAGCGGTCAGCGCACCAGCGGGGTCTCCAGCCCAGTGTACGGCCAACAGGCAGTTTGGTTTGGTTTTCAGTGGGAGTCAGGGGTACCCTGCCCCCCCCCCCAGGATGTGCCACGCAGCAGCAGACAGGGCCCGATCTCCAGGGGGCTCCTGCTGAGAGCAGTGCATCCCAGAGTCGGTTGGGAGGGGCCCCTTCCTCACGCCTGTGCCCTCCAGGGCCCTCTCCAGCCTCTCTGACACTGACTGCTGGGCAGTCCCTCCCCCAAGCGCTGGCTCTGCCTCCGGCAGTTGAACCCTTCGAGGTCCTTTTCCCGGCTCAGCTCCCATGGTGGTCAGGTGATGCACGCATCCCCCATCTGCACCCCCTCTCTTGCGCCTTCTCCCTGCAGGTGCACGTGAACCCCAAGTACATTGTTTTGGAGTCTGACTTCACGAACAATGTGGTGCGATGCAACATCCACTACACAGGTCGCTATGTGTCCACGACAAACTGTAAGATTGTCCAGTAAGTGCCCCCCCCCCCAGCCCACGCCACGCCAGGCGGGCCCCTTCCTGACCCGGGGAGCAGGCGTGCGCTTTGGGGTCCCCTGGTCGGTGCAACAGAGCCTTGCCCAGGCCAGCCCACACTGGCACGTGGTGGGGCTTAGTCCGAGGGGGCTGTTTGCGGGCCTCATACAACTGCAGAAGATTTCTCAAGGGGAAGCCAGCAGGGGCAGCAGGCTTCGGGCCCCTTTCGAGGCAGCTAATATTTTGACTGCTACCTCGTCGCTCACAAGCTCTTGCATAATGAGAAACGAGGACCAAAACTTGGAATTCAAACACAGAGAGTGGGTTTCTTGGGAAAGGAATTGGACCAGCATTTTCCAGAAGGTAGAATGTGTTGGAACCGCTGGCCCCTGCCTCTCCCTAGGAGCTGGCTTCTTAGGCAGCGGGGTCTCAGGCTCCTGCCCTCCATCGTCCATCCAGTCAGCCATAAAGTGCAGGGAAGGAGAAGGAAGAGTCCAGCAGGTGAGGGAGGGGCTGTGCTTCCACTTAGACCTCCACCTGCCTCCTGCTGGGAATGGTGGGTGAACACAGCACCCGGTTTCCCATGCAGCACCGTGGGGAACCTTGACTCCCCTTCCCTGCGCCGGTCCTGCCTTTTGGCTCCCTGTGGCCTGTGGGCGGCAGAGGCAGGCCAGGGCCCTTCCTCTGAGCCCTTTACATAAGTGCCTGGAAAGGGCTGTGAACGAGGGGGCTGTGGCTCTGACCACAAGCAGGCGGGCGGGCAGCCTGGCCAGCACGCACAGGAAGTGAAGGGAGCGTTCCCAGAAAGGCCAAGGGGCCGACGCCTGTGGCTTTCCATCGTGTTTCTGAAGAGGAGAGGAAGGATATATTTTATTTTATGTTTTAAAGTACTGAATTAGAATTTAAAAGAAAGAAAGAAAATACTTCAGATGGTAGCAGCTGTGCTACCTCCACCTGGGAGCCGGGCCTGGGAGGGGAAGAGCCCACAAGCCCTTTCCAGGAGCCGGCCGCCCCCTGAAGGGACATTCACACCGGGAACTGGGGCTGGGGTGGGGGAACCCTTGCTGGATCCCTGCTGACAGTGGGGTGGGGGACGGAGCCCCCAGCCTGCCCGTGACCTGCTGCCTTTCCTCCTCTAGGTCTTGATCTCAGAGCAGCTGGACAGAGGGCCAGTCTCCCCCCTTCCCAAAGTAGGCCCGCTCCCCAGGCAGCCCCTGGCAGAATACTCCAGGCCCAAGGGCCCCACTCCAGCTGAATGCCCGGCGTCGCCCCTCCCTGCCGGCCTCGGGGAGCAAACGGGGCCAAACCCACAGGATTCCGGGTGCCAAGACTGTGTGTGTTTGTTTTTGTTTTTTGTGCTTAACTTTTCCCTAAAACTTTGTTTTGTTGGTTGCCGGTTTTTATTTTTCAGATTTGGGCCATACCACAGAGCAAGAGTGCCCAGTTTGGGCTGAATAAAATAGGGTTTTTCTACCCTGCGCCTCTGCATGTGGCCTGCAACTGGGCGGCCTGCTCTCGGAGGAGGCCGCTTGTCTCTTCACCCTCCCTTACATGCTCGGGGGGCTGGGGGGGGGGGTGGAGTTGGGCAGGACATGGCTGGAGCCCAATGGCAGGACGCTTCATTATGGAAACCCATGGGAGACAGACCATCTCCTGAGGGGGGAGGGACCCAACTGCAGCATACCCTCACCAGCTCCATCACCCACTTCTTCACTGCCCCTGACCACTGCCCTGCCTGTATCTTGTCTCCCCCCCGCCCACTGCCCCATGCACTGTGCCCAACTGGACAGCAGGCACTCATAGGGGTCACAGACAGGCTCCCTCTTGCTGGCTCACAGCCCAGCCCAGGCCAGCCTGTACCTGGGAGAGTTCAAAGCCAAGCTTTGTGGGGCTCACCTGGGAACCTGGTCGGCCCTTCACGTAGGGCGCGATGTCTGACCAAAAGGAAGAAGAGCATTCTTGGCAGAGGGGACAGCAGGGAACAGACCACGGGATGGGCCTGGTAGCTGATTGGCAGAGGGGGGGCCCAGGGGGGCCCAGCCCCAGTCCTACCCACTTCAGCCCCAGTCCTACCCACTTTCCCTTCTCCAACCCCCACTTCCATGCGCCGTGCAGTTCCTCTGTACCCACCTGGCTCCTGACAGGGACCCTTCTTCCTAGGGAGGAACCAGGACCAGACTCTCTGCTCTGAAATGACAGCCTCCCTCTGAGACCCAGTCTCTGGCTCCAGGGCCAATGCACGTGCATGACCCAGAGGGATCAGTACACACACACACGACCCCCATTTGCACTCTCAGCTCTTTCAGGAAGGAGGCATCTGTTGGCTCTGAGGCTAGCATTGTCTCAAAGACTGCAGGAGAAACTGGACCCTCTCCTGGGCCACACCGTCCTCCCAGAAGGGTCCTGGCCAACCCCCGGGCCACTCCCCAGCCCAGGCAGCAGGCTAGAGTGGATCATGACTGCAGCCCCTCCCTCCACGGTCTCTTGGCTACAACCCTTTTTCTGCCACAGGAAAGGCACCACTGCCTGCCTCCCTCCCTCCACCCTCCAAATCTCAAGCAGGAGTCACCTTCAGTGACAGCCCCCACGTGCTCCCGCGGTGTCACCCAGTCTCTTCTCCCCAGTGCTCCCCGAGGCCTGAGCAGGAGCGGTCAGGCAGGCACTGTAGGCTAAACCCCCCAGGAGGGCCGTAGGAGGGAGAGTCCAGTGTATGGCTCAGAAGACTGAGGCTCCAAACGGGACGGGACCCAGCCGGGACATAAGCAGATCCCAGGCAGGGCCTGAGCTGGCCACAGAAAAGCCCAGCCCGGGCACAGTGCGGTGTGAGTGGAGGCTGCCGGGTGGGCTCAGGCCTGTCATCAGGGTGAGTGGAAGGGAGGAAGAGGCCCCCCCCCCACAAGCAGTGAGTAGGGGGCCCACGACCAAACAGACTGTCGGGGAGTCAGGGCCTGCCTGCACAGGGGCTGGCAAATGTCAGCCAGGCCCACCCTCAGGAAGGTGGGTACCCCGGTCAGTGCCCACATGCTGGCAGTGACCCCGAGGGGTGGTCTCAGAATATGTCCCCCCAAAAAGAATGAAGCCTTCCCAATAACAACTCTGGACCCAGGCAAGAGAGGGGGCAGCCTTGGGGGAAGTAGCCTCAGGATCTGAAAAAACACACACTCACACCCCACTGCCCAGCACAGCCCTTCTGGGAGGGAGCTGCTGGCTCCTCCCACCTCAGGGCAGGGCTCGTCAGGCATCTGCCTCCAGACAGGCCCGTGGAGTGGACGCAGAAGCTGGACTGCTGGACGGCAGGTGTGCAGCACAGGTGGGTGACAGCCAGGCCGTGGCTCTGAGCTGTAAGGGGAGGCGGGAGGTGGGGCCTCTTCTCACCTGCCTCTCGAGGCTTTCATCACTGTAGGTTCTGACACCAGTCACCTGCCTCCCCAGGCTCACCGAGAGGGAGGCAGGTCACCTGGATCCCCTCCACATCCAAGCCCAGAGGAGGAGGACCGTGGGCACCTGTGAGCCCCAACGCCCCTCTGCCTTGTCCTCAAGGGCCACCTTAGCTCTCCCCTGCCCCTCACTTCCTGGAAACTTTCCCTGTAGTCCCGCCGCCCGGGGCTCTCATGGGAGTGACAGGAAGTCCTCAGGCCTTCCCATGTGGGGTCACATGAAGGGCACAGAGGGCCCCTGGTGTGCAGTGCTGGGGGCAGGGACCTGGCTCTGGAGGGGCTAGAGATGTGGGAAAGGGGAAGAAGGGGGTGGGGAGGGAAGCAGGTTCCCGCCTCCCCACCACTGGTGCCCAGGGTCCAAGAAAGTGCTGGTTTGCCTGGATGGTGAGGGCCTTGTAGCTAAGCCGCGTCCCAGGTGCTATCTGGGTTCTCCCATCCAGGTCCCCAAGTCCCAGTCTGCCACACAGAGACCACCCAGGGCTGCCCTCAGGGGGTCATAGGCAGGGACTGTCATGGATACTGATGAAAGGGTTGGGGGCCTGTGCCACCTCTTCTACATCCTTTTTCCTCAGCCCCCCTCCAGAAAGTGCACCCCCCTCTTGGCAGATAGCCTGAATGGAAGCAGGCCCCCTCCTGCGGCTGGCCCCCTCGTCTGAGCCACCCTCAGTAGGAAATGGCAAACGGGTGGGTGGCATGGGAAGGACTGAGCAGGGTTCCTGCTAGCGTCAGGGTCCCTTCTGTGCTCTGAGACTGTGTTGTCCCATCTGACCCTGAGGAGATGGGGTGGGGACAAAAATGGAGGGGGGAGGTCTGGGGAGATAGAAGGGCTGGGCAGAGTCCACCAGGGGTTCCAGTAGTGCGGGTCAGCCCAGGGAGGCCTGAGAGTAAGTCCAAGACTGAGCACCAGGCCCGGCACCTTCAGAAATGCGTCCCATGGCAGCAGGCTGCCCGGCACCTGGGCCCTCGTGGACTGCAGAGGGAGGAGGCTGGGTGCAAGGGTCAGGGACATGGCATGACAAGGAGCCAGGGGCAGGGCTAGGGATGAAAGCCAGTGTCACAGGGCCAGCTCAGACCTGGAGCCCACAGCCTCCATCCTCGCTCCCTCCCCGGGGCGCAATGCAGTGTCCCAGCTTCCCAGGCACCAGCCCCCTCCCTATGAGACTCTGATCCAAGAGACCGGACATGTTGTCGCTGTAGCTGCCAGGGAGTGACTCCCACCATGGTGGCTCCAAGTGTCCAGGGCAGAACATCCGGCCCACAGAGGCCCCGTGCATGCAAGGCAGGACTGCTTTGTTGGGCTTTTCAGGCAAATCAGCAGGCATTTCTTCTATGCCCTTCCCAGGGGGCCCGCAATTGAGCGATTAAACACTTGTACCACCAGGGAGGCCTTTTAGCCCCAAGAAACAGCAGAGGTGTTGTCCAGGCCTCGGGAGAGTCTGTAAAGGCATTCACAGGTTTAGAAGGGATCCACTTCCTTCCCCTACCTTCCCTCTGCACCGGAGGGCTCCCAGCTGCGTCCTCAGCAGGCTCCCGTGTGGCTTCCTGACAGGGGTGTCCAGCTTTCCCAGATGAGGTTGACAACAGCTTACGCCGCACACCCCCCCCCCACCGGTGATCTACACAAGACCAGGATGCCCACCCCCCCCAGAGCCACTGTGCCCCTGGCTGGTCACTGACTGCATCAGAAGCATGGGTGTACACTGCACCCGCTGACTGCCATGGCAAGTGCACACACACACACACATGCACACACACACCAGAGTGAGGCATAAGGCTGTGCCCAGGGCAGGCCTGGCTAGGTGGGGGAGAGCAGCCAGAACCCGGAACCCGGGTCATAGCAGCGTTCACAAAAAAACCCCGCAGAACTTTTAAAGCAGAAAAAAAAGAGAGAGAACACTCTGAAAGTGCCTAAAACAAAAGGCAGGACAGGCCCGCGGGTCTGGAGTGGAGGCGCCCATTGTCGTGGCGAGATGAAGCGGCATCGACTTTAATGTAGCAGAATGTCATCTGCCCTGGGCGGCCAGGCACCCGGCGGGAAATGCAATGTCTTCAGTCATCTCCCCGCCCTAGAGTTTCTAAAGAGGGGGGCCTGGTGGCTCGGTAACATCGAGAGCCCACCCTGACAGGATTGGCTCCTGGTGTCTCCATGCACAGCCCACAGTACGTGGGGCCGGGCCCTGCAGAGCCCTCGGGAGCCTGACGTACACAAGTCGGGACAGGGCTTGGCCTCCCACTACCAGGTCCCAGCAGCCTGGGAACTTCTCAGGCAGGATGTGAATTGTCACCTCACCTGACTTCTGGAATGTCAAAGGTCACGGCGACTGAGAAGCCATCTGCCTACAGTGAACTGTGCTGGGAAGCTGGACGCCGTGTTCCTGGCATTTCACCGCGGTGACGGACAGGTTTCCGTGAAGCTTCCAGAGGAAGGCAGAAATCTGCTTCTGAGTGGTCTACTTGGTGATCCACTGCCAAAAAGGAGCCCGGGAAACCGCCAGGGCCGGGACAAACCACCTTGTACCTGAACCCCCAGGAGGGGAGTGCACTCTCACAGGTGGGGTGCCCATGCAAGGGCAACAACAATGCCACGGAGAAGTGCTGCTCTCTGGCGGGAAGGTGAAGACCGATCCCATGCTCCTGAAAAGTTCTCGAGTACCCTTTTTTTTTTGGGGGGGGCATCACTGCCCTCAGGTGGTAGGAGTAGGAGGCCCAGACTTTGCTCCGTGGAGCTGGAATTGAACCTCCATTCCAGTGGACCGCAGCCCTGCACACAACCACTACGCCACCGGGGCTCAGCCTCGAGTCCCCTTTTGTGGTTAGTGCTTCCTTCTCCCACATCCTCACAACTGGACCACTTGGTAGCAGCAGGACAGACTGAAAAGGCTGAAGTTGCCCAAGATTTCATTTTGCCTAGACCGGCTGCCGTGGCCAGCTCCTGACAGCCACAGCGGAGAGATCGGCTGGCACCCGGCGCTGATCCATCTGCTGCACAAGCTTGTCAACGCATGGGAGAGCAAGCGTGCCACCGGGAGGACTGAGGGCGCCTGACCCACGAGGGGTCTTTTCAGTGGCCTCATATGCACGGGAAAGTGGGGCCAGGAAAAGATAGACCACAGAAGAATTGATGTCGGTGAATTATGATGCTGGCAAAGAATTTTGAAAGTGCCGTGGACTTCAAGAGGAGGGGGGAAAAGGCTGTCTTAGAAGAAGTACAGCCAGAATGCTCTTTAGAAGCGCAGATGGTGAGACGCTGTCCCAGGCACTGCAGACATGCCAGCAGCAGAGACTGGTCTCTGGAGAAGGTCACGGTGCCTGGTGCAGGAGAGGGGCAGTGGGAAGGAGAAAGACCGTCAGGGAGATGAGTAATTGACTCAGCGACTGCAACAATGGGCTGGAACACACCGACTCAGCTTTGTGTGTTGTTAAAGCCGTTCTCCTAGGCAGATAGAGGGATTTCCTTTCACCTTTCATCCTCGTTCCTGTGATGTTAAATCATGTTAAGTTTGCGGGACTGCGGCCCACTGGGTTGGCGGTTCAAATCCAGCAGCAGTTCTCCAGGAGCAAGGCTGGGCCTCCTACTCCCACCAGAGGGCAGTGATGCCCACCCCCCAAAAAATCATGTTAAGTATCTTCCCATGTGCTCCTTTCCCGCCCACGTCTCCTCTCCAATGAGTTGTTCAGCGCCTTATCTCTTGATAGCGATTTGTCTATCTCCTTAGTGAGTTGGGCACCAGTCCATTCTCAGGTATGTGCTTTGCAAACATGCACTCTTAGCTTGTGGCTTGTCTGGCTAATATTTCTGGAAGAGCCAAAGTTTTTGTCGTGTTTTTTTTTTTCTAATTGTAGGGGGAGCCAATTTATCAGTTTCCTTTTATGACTTGTGCTTTTTCGTATCCTAAGAAATCTTTGCCTAACCAAGGTCACAAAGATGTGCTTCCATTCTTTTGCTTTTGGAGGTCGGGTGAAAGCCGACAGAGAAAATCGGTTTTCTCTTCAACAATTTATACATCTTGTGTTTCATACCATTAGTTGCAATTCCCTCGGTGTAATAGAATTCTGCCCCGCTCTCATTATTTTTTTGTTTTGTTTTTTTGGCATCACTGCCCTCTGGTGGTGGGAGTAGGAGGCCCAGGCTTTGCTCCTGTGGAGCTGGAATTGAACCTCCGTCCCAGTAGGCCGCAGTCCCGCGCACAACCACTACGCCACCGGGGCTCAGCCCCCCTCTCATTTTTTCTAGGACGAACCTTGAGTGTGATAAAGTTCCTTCTAAGCACAGTTTTAAATGGTATCCCATGTACGTGAAGATATTGCATTTTTATTTCATCAAAATCTCTCTCATTATGCTTGCAGGAAGCCCTGGGGGCAGGACCAGGTCAGTGGCGCAATTCCTGGACAGGAAGTTTGGTGTGGCTCATTAGGATCAGGGAGCTGCAAAAGTTTATGGGAAGATACTGTTATCTTTTTGTTCCGTTTCTCCGTGAACTTTTGGAAGTCCTGTGTGTGTGTGCTGCTGCTGTTGCTGCTGCTGCTGCGTTGTGTTAGGAACGGGTGCAGGAAGTGTTTTCTGGTTCTCCTGGCTTATCCTAAGGTCACGTCTGTGTAAGGGGCCCTGGGGATGTGGTGGTTACTGGTTGGACTGTAATCTGCAAGGTCGGCAGTTTGAAACCACCGGCTGCTCCCCAGGACAGTGGCCACGCTTTCTGCCCCTGGAGATAGGCACCTCCTTAGAAATGCAAGGGTCACGAGGAGTTCGCACTACCTTGATGGTGGTGAGTTTTTTGCTTAAGAGTCACCTGTGTCCATGTGTTCAGAGGTGGGGGGAGGAGGGGGTTTTCAGGGCATCTGCCCCTGCCTCCTGAGCCTTGTAGCTCCCAGTGTGGGAGGGGTTCTTGGACAAGAGCATGTTCCCAACCCCTCCCCAAAGACAAGCCAATTTTAAAGTTATCTTTTCCCGGAAGCAGTGGGGTCTTTATGGCTTCTTCTCCCGGGGCTTGCTAGTGGTGCCGTGGGGGAAGCATTGGGCCGCTAATCCCAAAGTCAGCAAGTCAAACCTTCTAACCCAGCAGTTCTCAACCCGGATGAGGCGGGCATGCGCTTGTGTTCATTTCATGATGGAGATGTGGGGATGGAGTCTAGCCTGTTCGTCTGGAGATAGCCATTGAGTAGCCAATGAGGCCTCTGTGTGGGCATGGCTTTCTCCTGAGACTTCTGGGAAATCTCGCAATATTTCCCTCGTGAAGATGAGAAGCCATCTCCCCAGTTGTTGGGAGTTAATCTCAGAGACAACAAACTACTGATAAGACAAGATGGCAGCGTCTGAGGAACTGGAGGAGCTGGAGGAGCCAGAGGAGAAGCCACACGGCCTTGCCCTGATGGAACCAGACCCATGAAGCTGGAGAAGCCATGTGGAGACCCTGTCAGCACTGAGTTGCTTCTACCACCACTGGATGCTGTTGATGGACCCTGAGCCCTGGAAGCGAGGAGCCATGTGGAGATCCCTGCCAGCGCCAGGATTCTGCACCCACTGGTCTGTGACTTCGTGAGTCAGAAGGAGACATTATAGACTGGTATCGGGCATATGGGCTAATATCGGACTTATGACTTTGAACTGGACTGGGATGGGATGCTTTCTCAATGTCCCATTCCTCTTGTATATTAACCTTTTCCTTGTATCCATATGAGTGTCTATGTATTTGTTTCTCTAGTCTACCCGGACTGACACATCGAGGGTCATAACAGAAGCCCGCTTCATAACAGTAGCAAATGACAGTGATGAAGTAACATTAAAAATAATGTGACAGTTGGGAAGGTCACCACCACATGAGAAACTGTATTAAAGGGTCGAGGTATTAGGAAGGTTGAGAACCACCCAAAACAAGGGTCACTATGAGTCAGAAAGAACTTGATGGTGGTGGGTTTGGTGTTTTGATTTTCATAAATGTTTTAAGGGCTGACAAACGTCTTTTTAAAAATCCCCAAACTATAAAACAATCCAAATTAATGAATGTTTAATCAAATGTCTACAAAACCCCATGGATGGTTAATTTATATCACTAATTCCCGGTCAACTTCTTTAATTATTAAATGCCGTGTTCATAAGAATTTTATGACATTTGAAAAGAATTGGTTGAGTAGATTTTCTTAAAGACTCCTTGAACACTTAAAAGACAGCAAATGGGCGCCCCAGGAGTGCCGAGACCTCGTGGATAATTATGCTATAAACAAATTACTCTTAGTCTAGAACTTTTGAGCCCAGATCAACTCCCCCTACACACGAAAATCATATCCTTGCACAGTACAATGATCTAGTTCATGTAATCATCCTGGGTGTGTGAATATTTGATAGGTTGTGAGGCTCGGCCTCCAAATGTGAGACCCCCTCCTCAGCCAATCGGTGTCTGGTCCGTTCCGAGCCAGAGCTCCCCCGGGCCGTGTGAGGTGGAACTGCACGCCACTGGGATTTCCCGGCCTTTCAGGGGCACATGGCCAGGGTGCCTCTGGAGACCCCTCTGCCGGCCTACACACCACTTTCCGGTGAGTTGCTGAGTGCTCAAGAGGTGAGCCACGAGGACTCCTGGGGGCAGTCTGGTGTTCACATTTTTAAGAACCAAGAACTCACCGCCATGGCATCATTGTGACCCTAAAAGACAGGGTAATTGCCCCTGTGGATTTCTGAGACTGCAGCTCCCCCAGAATAAAGAACCCTGTTTTTCTCCCAAGGAGCAGCTGGTGGCTTCGAACTGCTGATCTTATGGTGAACGATGCGTAAGCACTGTACCACCAGGGCTCCTGACGACAGCCGGTGACAGGACTACCCTCACTGAACTGATGCCGGACTGGTCCACCCGGTTCTCCCCATTTCTCCAGGCCCATTCCTCCCACGTGTGCCCCCCCCCCCACTTCTCACCAGTGCACGCTGATGTCAGTGCGTGTGTGGAGGGATACGGGGACGACCAGGCCTAGGGCGCAGGCCCGGCTCTCCCCCTCCAATACCCAACAACCTCCATGGCCCCTAGGCTGCCCAGTCCTTGAAAGACCCATCGCTGAGGAAACCCTTTGTTCCCTGAAGAGACACTAGATGGCACCACCTGCCCACAACTGGGCCTCTGTGGGTCCCAGCGGGGAGCAAAGTAGACCAGGGAGCCCTCTTCCTCCAGAATGAGGCACATTTCATTGTGGTGGTTGTGGTGTCTCTGTTTACTTTTACACACACACACACACACACACACACACACACACACACACACACTACTCTGGGCTCCCAGAGGGCATAAAAGGGAGTAGTTTGGGGGGGCCCCGTTTTGGCCACTTATGCTCTCATCTTCAGGCCAAGGCCCAGGTTAGGATGGAGTCCAAACCCAGAGAGGGCAGAGCCCTATAACTCCAACGCAAGTCAGAGTGCCCCCTTGCCAGCCCTGGGGTACCCACGGCCACCAGTGTCCTCTCCCACTGCCCCTGCCTCACCCCTCCTGGTCTATCATCCATTCCCTCTCTCAGTCCCAAACTCCCTCTCCACCCCTTGTTGTCTCTCTCGTTCTGTCTCTCCTTGCTTCTTTGTCGTTCCTTTATGAACTACAACCAAAGTAATAAATTTTTTAATGTTTTTCTTTTTTTTCACTCGCCCTCGTATTCACACCTCCACCAAGGGCAGCACCGAGGCTGCAGTTAAGCCCATGCCCACTCCGCAATCCCATCGAGCAGGGCAGAACCGCCCCCGGGCATTTCCAAGACAGTAACCTTTCCCGGGAGTAGAAAACCCATCTTTCCCTGCTGGTAGTCTTGAACTGCCAGCCTGGGGGTCGCAGCCCAGTGTATCACGGCTCCACCATCACTCCCACCAGGGCCCCTTCTCGAACAACCACATGTCTCAGACTAAGATTTGGTCTTTAGTTTGGGGGTTAGGGTTTCGTGAGACGTTCCAGCTAGCTGGCTGAGTCTCATGCGACTGCTTTTGTTCTGCGTCCTCGTGGACTGAGCAGCACCAGGGGTCTTCCAAGCTGCAGGCAGCCCCCCAGGCCCAACCACTGGTCTCGATTGTCCAGAGGCAGCAGAGGCTGAAGGAGAGAAACAGCAGGTGCAGCTGGTCACCTCCATGAATATCTTCTTCCCCCGCCCTAGAGGGTGTCCTCCTTCAAGGACTAAACCAGGGGTCCTCAAGCTTTTTAAACAGGGGGCCAGTGCACTGTCCCTCAGACCATTGGAGGGCTGGACTATAGCTTAAGAAAAAAAGCAAAACAAAAACTATGAACAAATTCACTGGGGGGCCCACTGCTAAACAGGACAGGGATGGCAGCAAAACCACCCAGCGGCTGGATAAATGTCCACAGCCCGTGGGCTGTAGTTTCAGGAGCCCTGGACTAAACATTTGGATCCAAGGTTCTCAATCTGAATTCTAGAGAGGCAGAGCTGGGGGATCCAAAACAGAGTTTCCAATATTCATGGAATCCAGATTTTAAAGAGTCAGGGGAGCTGGGGGAGCTCCCCAAATTATGTCTCTGAGAGTATCTTTTTTTGGGGGGGGGCATCACTGCCCTCTGGTGAGAGTGGGAGGCCCAGCCTTGCTCCTGGAGAGCTGCTGCTGTATTTGAACCACCAAGTCAGTGGGCTGCAGTCCCGCACTCGACCACTACACCCACCTGGGCTCAGCTTTGAGAGCATCGTCAGACCCAAAATATCTTCCTAAGTCTTCTTCCAGCCCAACCAGAGTTTGACTTACCTTTGCACATGATGCGTTACTAAGACCGAGCTCTGTGGGGCGGCAGGAGACAGAGTTGGCCGTCTGCTGCGTGGAGACGGACAACCTTGAAGACCCTGCGGAGAGCTTTCTCTGCCGTGAGTCCGAAGTAAGTGGTCCGTCGACGCAGGGGATGGGGAGTCGAATTGGCAACAGTAAGTAAAAAGCTGAGATGGGAAAGTTGGGGGCCACTGAGTTTCTGTTCATGGAGGGGGGGTGGGTCAGAGGGGAGGGGAGGATGGCTGCACAGTCCAAAGAAGGCTGTCAACACCACTGAGAAGGCCACATGTGTAGGCCGCTGCATTCATATACAGTTCGCTG
>PVJH01034558.1:0-20518 GCA_004026705.1 Nesogale talazaci
GGCCAGTATTATTCAACAACCTCATGGCATTTATTAAGTAACAGACTGAGACCATTCAAGCAAGGCCCCTGTAAGTTCATTACTGTCGCTTGGAGATGAGCAATCTCGAACAGAGTGGCACACACGACTAGTATGTGATAAGACCCTCTGCCTCCATGAGCTGAACTTGACAGCCAATGACGGGTAAGATCAGAAACCAGCTTTTTAAAAACTGAGTGGAAGAAATCTATAGTTATGCTCATTTCAAAGAAAGGTGAACCAACAGAATGCACAAACTATAAAATAATATCATTGATATGATGCACAAGTAAAATTTTGCTAGTGATCATTTAACATTAGCTTCATCAGCACATTGATTGGGAATTACCAGGAGTTCAGGAAGTTTTCAGAATAGGATATGCAACAAAGGCTATCATTGCTGTGGTCAGATGGATTTCGACTCAAAGCAGAGAATATCAGCAATATATTTGATAGTGTTTCACTGATTTTATAAAGGCATTTGACTGTGTAGACCAAAGCAAAGTATGGATGGCCTTACAGGAATCCCAGGACACTTCATTATATCAAATGGATCTTGTACACAGATCAATGGGAAGTTATGCTAACAGAACAAGGGCAAAGTATGTGTTTTAAAATCTGGAAAAATGTGTGCTGGGTTGTATCCTCTCATGGTACTTGCTCAATCTAGGTGCTGAGCAAATCATCCAAGAAGCTGGCTTATATAAATAAGAGTGCAGCATCAGAGTTAGAGGCAGGTTTATTAACAACCTACAATATGCAGATGATACAATCTTGCTTGCTGGAAGTGAGGAAGAATTGAAGCACATGAAGATCAAGGATTCTAGCCTTCAGTATGGATTACAACTTACTGGGCCAATTGAAAACATCATGAAAAAATGAAGAAAAATTGTTAGGATTTGTTGTTACAGATTTTGCCTTGCTTGTATACACAATCAATGGTCAAAGAAACAACAGTCAAGAGATTAAAAGACATATAGCATTAAGTAAATCTGCTGCACAAGAACTCTTTATACTATTGAAGCACAAGGATGTCACCTTGAGGAATTCTCCATTGCATCATATGCATGAAAGTTGGACACTGAATGAGGAAGACTGTAGAATATAGATGCCATGGCATTGTGGTATGCAGAAGAATAGTGCATGACTATGGACTGCATAAAGGACAAGTGAATCTGTATTGGAAAAAATATGGTCAAAGTGATCCTTAGAGGCAAGAATGGCAAGTTCATTTTACATACTTTGAGTATATTGTTAAGAGCGGACATTATGTTTGATAAAGTGCAGTGCAAGAAATAGAAGCCCCTTGATGAGAAGGATTGACTTGGCAGCTCCATTAATGGGCTCAGGCATGGGACGACTTGTAAGGGTGGTGCCAAACCACGCAGTGTTTCATCTTGTGCACAGGGTTGCTGTGGGTCAGAGCCAAATTGACAGCATTTAACAACAACAACAACAACATCTGAACTTACTTTTCATCAGTTTTGGAAAAGAGGGATAATGTTGACTACACAGTCTACAGAATTCTACTTTTGAACTCTTCCCATGCTACATTTTTTACACCCTCTTTTTAAATGTATTTTTCTTCAACTTTGCTTAAATTTACATGGTTGGGTTTAGTATAAGAACAGGTTCTTATTTTCATTGAATAGGTACTGTGTGAGAAACTGGGAAAGAATTTGGAACATGTTGAGGTCTTGTTATAGGTTAGTGTTTTAGGATCTTTTAAAATTAATCTTTTCTTTCCTTTCCCCAAGAAATTGTTTATGGAGGTTCTCTCTGTTCAACATGTCCATGTGCCTTAAAGTAATAAATCCTCCCAGTAATAAATCCTTACACTATTTCAATTCCGTCTCCTTTGAATCCACAATAACCACTCGCAGCTACATCACCACCACATTGTCCACCAGTTCACACATGGCCAGGTTATTGCATGTTAAGACAGAGAGTCTATTGGCACTTTGGATCCTTGTAGCATAGTGGTTGCACATAGAGCAGCTAACTACAAAGACAGCAGTTCAAATCCACCAGCTGCTCCATGGGAGAAAAGTGACACTTTCTACTCCCATGAAGAGTTGCACTCTTGAAAACCCACCTGGGTAGGTTAGACCCTGCTCTATAGAATCATTATGAGTCAGAATTCAGTGAGAGGGTGCTCGCCACAAGCATTACTATATTTTGCACTGAGTTTTCATTAAGTGTCTGTGGAGGTGTGGTATGTGTATTTTCAGCACAAAAATAAAAATGATAAACATAATACAGCATTTTACAGTGGGACTATGCAATGTGTTCAAGGGTTGTAGAGGTTTTCTTTCATTAGAAAAGTCTCTTTTTCTTTGACAGTAGGTCTCACAGAAATGGGATATTAAAAACACTTTTTACTTAATTATCTTTAACAAGAAGGTCTTAGAGGGATGTTTAGAAATCCTTCATTTGCTAGGAGGTTGAGGACTTCAATCTTTAGTAAGAAGGCTATAAATGAACAGAGGAGAAAAATAATTACCTCCTTGATAAAATACCATGAGGGTTGCTACAGACTTGACCTTTTCTGTGTCACAGTACAATTGTGCTCTGCAGGGTATTCACTGTTGTGTTAGTCTGGGTAGGTTAGAGGAAAAAATTCATAAACAGTCATTGGTGTATAAGAAAGAGCTTTATATACAAGAGCAACTGTACATTAAGAAAACATCCCAGCCCAGTCCAGGTCAAGGTCACAAGCCCAACATTAGCCCATATGTTCGATAACCAATCCATAAGTCCTCTTCAGACTCACAAAGCACATGCAGCAACACCAGGGCAATCACAGACCAGTGGGTGCCGAGTCTTGTATACCCAGTGGCAGTAAAAACATCTCATCACTGGCAGGGACCTCTCTATAGCTTCTCAAGCATCTCAGCGCTGGTAGGTAGTCTCTAAGTGGCTTTTCCAGCTTCAAAGTCAGATTTCATCAGGGTAAGCCCACGTGGCTTCTTCTCTGGGATATCTCACAGGGAATCAGCCTTGTGTCTTGTCAGTAGAGCACCTCCAAGGGACTGAGTCATAAGTCTCTCAACTCCACGAGGGAAATATGGCCAGATTTCCCAGAATCATCAGGAGAAAGTGATACCCACACAGAGGTCTAATTAGCTATCACCAGATTAATAGGCTAGATTCTACCCCTACACTCCCAGTCCTAAAATTGACACATTAGTGACTGCCACAACTGGTTATATTTTCAGACGTAGATCACTCACTAAAAAATATCATTAACAACTGATGGAACGAGAGGGATACTTTTCAGGGTTGAAAGGAGATGATTCTGGATAACAATCTTCTCTGCTCTTATCAGATTTTCCTGCATAGGAGGACTAAGAAATAACTTTCCAACAAAATGGAGAAGTGACTCAATTTTTAAAAAGAAATTGGACTTTTCTCTGAACTAAACATTTCTTCTAATAAAAACCTGTGGAAATATCTTCAGCCATTGGTTCATCCTGCTTTATTCACTGCATGATTGATACTATTAAGTCAGATTTCTTTCTTCTTTCAATAAGTCCTAAATGGTATTTCAACAATATTCATCTTGCCCTGAAGTTTCACTGATATTATCTCTTCTTGATTCATACACTTCCCATGAGTCTGTTATTGAGCTTTATGTATAGATTCTATGTCCAAAATGCAAAACTGTTTTAGAGGGTGCTTTTTATGGTATGGACACAAGGGAAACACAGATAGTGACAATGCAATGTAATCATTATTATTTTAAGGATTTTGCCTATTCCTCACAAATATTTCTTATTGATTTCACCCGCCCATTTTTTTGCAATTAGAAAGAGAGAAATGCAAGGTGTTAATATAGTAACAAAACTTTCAGATAGTAAAAAAATACGACTAAACAACTTCATAAGATCGATTTTATCATCAATAAAAATGAAAGAACTATTAATTTTCTGCTGACTTGTCACAATGTGAATTTTCTTACATCCGATGGGTGGTAAAAATGGAAGAAACACTTATAACTTTAAAGAAATTTGAAAATCTGTGAACATTGCAATTTAAATCTAACTTTAAAGCATCAAGTCATATAAATAAAAAAACTTTCCATAGATTTTAACAGATATCCAGCCTGTTAGATGAGAGACAAAATTCCTGTATTTATCTAACTTTCTTGTAAATGTGACAAAATGCAAGGAGTTATGGACTTGCAACAGCTTAGCACCAAGATGCCACCCTGAAAGTTGATGGTTTAAGCCATACAGTTAGTTGTTGCCGGAGAAAAACCTTGGCAACAATATTCCTTCACAATTCCAAGGTAGATCTTCCTGTGGGGGAGTTCTGCTCTGTCAAATGGGCTCATGTGAGTTGAAATTGACTTCAAAAGACCTAATATCATCAGTGTTATAGCAACATTTAATTTTAAAACTAGAGTGTAATGAAACATACAATTTCAGCACATTACAACAGGCATGGGAAGGGATCAATGTAGGGTTTACTGGTCAGAAGGCACACTCCATGCAGGGATTGGGTTAAAATGTTTCCATTGTTATAAGTCTATGTCAAGTGCTATCCATAGCTCTCCCTCCTTTTTGGTCCCCTAATTTTCTTTCATGTTGCTTTTCTCTTTCTCTTTTTAATAATCTGACTCCCATATGGCCTCTCAGCCTCACCATGTTAGAAGATCCTGTCTTGTCCGGATTGTCTCACGTTTCAGAGTGGAGCTCACCCAGACACTCCTTCTGATTGTGTCTCACAGCCCAACTTTAAAGAATCTCTTCCTCGTTTGTGGGATGAGAGTCTAAGAGCTTAAAGAAAATGAGGCGGACCAAGAAGATGTAGCACTCTACTATTAAGAATGAAATTCTATCAGAAGAAAAACAAACTTTCAAACTGGCCCCATGAGTTTTGCGTTTCCATTCCCTTAGAACTGTGTTTTCTAAACGCTTCTCCAGAAAAGGCAAAGGTCAGAAAACTGAAGTAAAAAACCAAATGGCCTGAAAGAGTCAGGATTTAGGTTTCTATTCAGGAATTCAGAACAGATCTTGAACATAGGTAAAGAAAGGGCTATCCGCAAAATATTGCTTTATTTTTCGGAAAGAATAAATTCTTTTGACTTCTTCAAATGAAGTCCGTATTCCCAGATTACAAGATTCTAATGGTATAGAATAACATGAAGTATAAATTATACCTGTTCCCATTCCTGGAAGAAATTAGCATTACTAGTTTTGACACAGAACTTTGACAGGTAAAGGTATGCATGCCTTCTAAAAGTCTAGAACATAGGTTTATAAGCATAATGGGCACTGATGTCATGAAGTATGCTGCTCTATTACTTCTGAGCAGTAGTGGTCACTGACTTAGATGGAATGCTACAGAAGCATACAGGACAACCTACCAGGACAATATCCAGTATATTACATCCATCCTACAGGCCTTGGTTTCTCCCCATCCCCCTCCCCCTTCACTGTCATTTTCTCTCTTAACAAAGGAGAACAAGCCTTGGGTTCCGAAGAAGGTTCAACCCCAGGCTGCTACTCTGATAGCAGGTAAAAAATCTATCATTTTATGTATATTTCCACCTGTAAAATGGAAATATTATATAGCTGTTGTTGCCTTATAAGTAACCACAGAAGTAACAACTAGGAGAATATTTTCAATTCCTTAGGAGGAAAATGTTACAAAAATACATAGTACATATTTAAACCCGAAAAGAACACACAAAAGTTAGAACAGAACTCTTGGATAGCACCCATATGCCACAGCTCTTGTAGTTTTGGATAAATAAAACTATTCTCTATAAGGCTGTGTACCTGATATCAGACATGACGTGTATTTCCTCCAAGCAAGAATCATCTCAGGAAGCAAACTTGCTGAACACTCTTTCTTCCCCCCAGCAGCTCATCAGTTTCTGTCAGAAACTGTATCTCCTGGAAAATCTTGGGTTTGGGAAAAATAGATAATAGAAAAAGACAATAAAACCGTAATGTGGAAAGAGAAGAGAGACAAACAGAACTCTAAATTTGAAAAGCTTAGCATCATTTCTGAAATCTGAAAGTCAGGACTGGGTATCATCTACAAGCAATGTACACTTGTTAAAAATGCCAACACTTAGAAAACTTAAGATAATGTATAAGCCATCTATTAAGCTTGCAAAATACTACATGTTTAATTATTTACTTGTCATTTTAATACATTTCTATCAGGCCAATGGTTTCTTTATGTCAGTATGCCTGTGATAATTATCAACCTAGAAGTTGCATTTTTAAATAATAATCAAATGTATCATCATTATATTAATCATTGCCATATAGAAAAATTATTATTCTCCTCCAACCAAAATTTAATGGCAATGTTTCAGAGAAGATAGAGTTCAATATTCACCTGTAGGTGAATATGACACCAAACGTCCTAGATTAATTTAAATGTGCAATTAATGATTTGGTTATGGAGTCTCTGTTGTATGCTTGAAGAAGAAAAACAAAGTAAGGCACATAATGCATTCGTTTCTAGACAAATATGTACATTGGCATTTCCAAAATGTATCTCTCTGAGCAATCTCCTTGTTATAAAAAGAGATTAGCCTTAGTTCCTGTTCCCCAAGCTACATTGTCTCTCAGTGGAAACGTGCCAGATCTTTTATCTACCTCTTTAGAGTTCTTCAGGGAATGGGGCTAACAATGAGACAGTTAGGATGGCTAAGTAATTAATAAGGAATGGACCTAACCATTCCCTGAAACAGCTGTGCAATGTGGCTTCTCATCATGCCAGCAAACATGCTAGCACAGATGCAAACACCTGTTCTTCCCAGATGCATTGCTTCAGATGCACTACAAGACCCCTTAGTTCCTGATAGACTTAGAGCACTAGTAATGTTAAATTGCTTGAATAGATTGGTCAACAGAAGAAGCCCAGCTGCTATGCTACACTGCACTTCACTTCACTACCTGTTTTCTGAATATTCCTTGACTGTGATCTTGCCCAAAATCCTTGCTTCATTTCTAAAGGAAGAAAACACAATATAGGGGTTGGCTTTTTCAACTCTGAAAGTAGTCGACTACTCCAATGGAAATATTGGAGTATCCAATATCCAAAGGCAAAAAGGCACACATTCTCAGAGCACATGATTTCTCCCGTGGTCTGAGTTTCCTTGTTGTTTTGGTCACCTCTCAGGCATAGCACAGATCTCGTTGAGTACCACTGTGATGCTAACTCTCTTCTATTTTTTCTTTCCTTCTTTCTAGTTTTGTGTCTCACCTTCTTTCAACAACACTTGTCATGGCACACATTGAACAGTATGGCAAAAAGGACACGGTGTTCAGATGGCATGTTTCAAACCTGCACACATAAAACTGAAAGTTTTTGCAGATATCTTGGTTTGTGTGCCATACAATGAGAACAAAGCTATTCAGAACCTTCTATACATCATGGGTGCAAAGAAACATTCTTGAATCCGGATCCTGCCATCAGTCTCTGAATTGTTATGTACAGGTTTGTTTATAAAGAGACATTGAATTTCATGGTGGTGGGTGTTATATTGAAGGGTATTATACTGTTAATATAGTCAGGTATTTCTGAAAATATTCTACAGAAAGAAGGGAAGAAATGGTATCCCATGATAAACAGCATTTCAAATATTCATCATGCCAACTGTCTTCAGAGTTTTATGACATTTCAAGGTGAAAATCTGCGTTTCTAAGAGAATTAATTGAAATTAAATGTCATATAATAATGTTATATATGATGACCAGAGAGTAAAAAGTGGCAGTGTTAGTCTGGGTAAACTAGAGAAACAAATCCACAAATTCATGTACATGTAAAAGAAAGTTTTATGTCTAGGTGAAGTGTACGTTCAGAAGGCATCCCAACCCATTCCAGACCAAGTCCATAAGTCCAACTTAGCCCATATGTCCAACACTGATCTACAAAGTCCTCCTCAGTCTCACAAAACACACAGTGACACCAAATTCAGGATCACAGGTCAGAGGGTAGAACGTCTTTGAATCCAGAGTAGGTACAGTCATCTCACCACAGCAGGGGCTTCCGGCAACTACTCCAGTACCCAGGGCTGCATCAGGGTCAGTCCATGTGACTTCTCCTCAGGGAAGCCTTGCAGGAAGTGAGCCTGGTCAGCTAAGGCAGTTGCACACTAGTCCCACCATCAGAGAACAATAGACCAGAGAACCACAAAGGCGAGCTCACTGAGTTATCTCTCCGTCCTTCAATTAACTCCACATGTGTTTATCAGCCAGGTTGGCACAATAAACCTTAACTAGCTCAATGACCTACAAGAAAAAGTACTAAAGCGAATGTAGGAGGCTGTTCTTTTAAAACTTTTACTTACTCTTCTTTTAAACTTTTATTTGTCCAGCTAAGCATTTTCATTGTTGTTTTTAATAGCATATCTTCCTAAACTGGCAAAGTTATAACTGATATTTTATGCCATATTATTCAGCTTGTTAGAGTTTGATTTTTGCTGCTGGTATTTCTTTTAAATGAACCGTACATTTTGGACTAATGCTATTTTATTGTACTCATGACTGGAGGGCATTTTAAAAAAGAGCACAGAAAAACTGCAAAATAAATGAGATTTGTATATTTTAAGTGTTTGAGGTGTACTGGTGAGAGATTATAAAGATTACACACATTATCTTTCTTAGTTATAAAACGGTCAGGAATCCAGAAGCATTTTTCACAAATCATATAATATAAAATTTATAACACTGAGGATTATGGATTTCTGGCACTTGTACTTAAGTTAAAAGCAATAACACAGGTAATTTTAAAAGATAGTATCAGATTTATATGTTTGTATTTAATACCTCTTAATATATTTAACTCAAAAGGCTGAGAGGAAATGAATGTCAAAACCACTTCATTTGTTATATTTATTTTCAGGAAATAACAATAATAACAAAACAGCTTACAAATGAAATAGCCTTTTCACAAAAGAGACTACATATGTTCCTAAAATCATGATCATTGGGGCACATGGTAAATTGTGAAAAACCAGTGCTTATGAACTGAAGAAAAACACCATTTATATCAATTTTTATCAATTTTTATCTTTTACGTATTCAGTGAAAAAAATTCTTCATGTTAGAGAATTGGACATTCTAATTTTATTTCCTTCTCCTTCTCCTTCTCCTTTCTTCTTCTTGTCATTTTTGTTAATGCCAGGCCCAGGGCCCATGCACCCTTATGGATGCTCAGTGGTTGTCATGAAAGAGTTAATATCTTCAGAAATACCCAGATTTTATCTTGAACATTACCTAAACATAGACAGTATCACAGCTTGGGATTATGTATTTCTTCTCATTTTCATTGACTATACACTCCCATACACATATTTTGAACTATTGTAAATGATAATCCTCTGTATTCATTATCACGGCAAGGATTTGTATTCTTTCTTATCCCACACACTTTCTGTTCCCTTTGGTACAGTCCTTCTCAAAGGGGAATCAATTTGCACCCTCCGGTATATATTAGCTAATGTCTCGAAAGAGGAGTCACCTCGGGTCATAATGGTTACGTATTGGGCTGCAAACTCCAAGTTCAGCTGTTCAAAACCGACCATCACTCTGTGAAAGAAAGATCAGACTTTCTATTCCAGGAGCGCATCCCAACCTCAGAGACTCACAGTCGCACTTCTACCCTGTTGGACAGGTTCGCTGTGTGGCAGCATTGACCTGATGGCAGTGAGTGTTTCTTCTTTGGAGGAGCAAAACCACCCCCAAACGAGAGTTGCTGCTTTAGAGGACAAGTTACATCATCACAGAGCCTTCACCGGGAGAAGGAAACTTCAAGTAAAAGCAGGAAATTCTGGTAAGATAATTGTACTCTCATAAACATTTAGACAGATGTCAAACAGTATGGGTTTGTTTTTGGATTTTTTTAAAAGTCAATTACCTACTTAGAAGACTTATTTTCTCTTACACAAAGCAGCCTTGGTTTATTGACTTCTCCTAATACCATTACCTGTCTAAAAACATAACTTCTGTATTTTTTTAATATGGTAACCGTTATGGCCACAGAACACTCTATTAAAGCATAATTATTTGACAATGACTATTCCCTGAGTGATTGCCTAAAAGATTATCCCATTCATTTGATCAATTTGGGTTGTATTCAAAAGATTTATTCAAAATCATTACATATCACACTGAAAATTAGATATAAGACATCATTTGAAAGAATTTCTAGGTCTCTGAGCTTGGATGGGTTCTGTCAAATATGAATTAAAATGTACAAACTTGATTATATGAACAATGACGAAGTAATGATTGCATTAGTAATGTGTTTACTATTACTTATCTACACTGACAAGTGATATTTTCTTTAACCTTGACTCTGGAGTTTGGTGTAAAAGGCACAAAGAAGAAGGTCAGGGTTAATGAAGAGCACACATCTACAGGGTTCCAGCTTTGGCGCTTTGGCACTTAACTCTATGATTCATAGTTTCTAGAGTAATGCAGTAGGAAGAAAGGTACCTAATATGTTTGTTCTAAAAAGTATAAAAATAATGTTTTATAAATATGTTTACTTTCTCTTGTGTTATGCCCTAATAATGTATGGAGTCATCTATGTTTCATTTCTGTAAACCATTTAATAGAAAATTATATACTCTGAAAAAAATAAAGCGTAATGATAGTCTTCTCAAGGAACTTCGTGGTTTGGTTATCTCCCTGGTTTTTAAACAGTGATTAAATTACACTCTATCAGAATCAAATAATGTTATCAATTGATATTGATTTCTTCAAGGAGTGTTGCTTCATCTGAACTCTCCTATACCTGTCAGCCATTTCTCTAGCAAGAAATCCTTGGCAGTTTTTGCCTTGAGAGCCAGAAAGTAAAGTAGTTATAAAGGTGTCCAAGAAAAGAAATGAGGTAATAATTAATTTTAAGTTTACAACCAATATTGCAAAACCAAAGCAGAGTAAATGCTTAGGGGACAAAAATATTTAAAATACAAAAACTTAAAGGTCTTGTTTGGTTTTGCTTTAATCTTTATGGTAAAGTTTCACTTATATGCTACAAATAATAGAACTGATGTGAACAGACAGGGACTTAGACTGTCTAGTATGAATACTAGACAAAGATTCATATTGTTGGAAAAATAGTGTCAAGAAAAAAAGCAGAGAGTAGAATACATGGTGAGATGAGATTGTAGCCAAAGGATAAGAAATCTCAGGAAGCTTCTTAAGTCGAATATTTACAGTCAGACATTTGGCCCTCAGAATGTACACCTGACAAGGACACAGGCACCAAAGAAGAAGTTAAGAGGATTGATAGATATCCATGCTCACAAGAAAGCAGCTTATGCAATGGTGACATATAGAGATGACCCCCAAAGCTCGACCAGGAGACCTGCTTGCAAAATGTGTCTCAGAGCCAGAAGATAGCCATAGAAGGAACTAAAGAACAAGTTAAATGAACTAAGATACCTTCGAGTGAAATGAAAAACAAAAACCTATTATGTCTTCTTTTGTTCTGAATATACCTAGATGAAAATTTAATACTTAACAGATAAAGATAAGTGCTGCTAAGCAAATTCAGTGATGGAAAATAAGACAGGGTATAGATATTTATATTGGGTTTGTAGACCTTGAAATTCATACCTGCATACAAAATTAGTCAATGTAAAATTTTACCATGATTTATACTATGGTTTTGTCTGTAAAAATGTGATGAATTCATATCATTCCCAAGATGTGTGGGATTTGATTTAACTTTAGAGTAATCTAAGAGAAGAATCTGGTGAAATTTTTTTTTCTGGTGAAATTTTGTATCATTATATAATGAACAATAAATGTAATTATCAAAGAGTACACTTTAGTACCTTAATATTTGGTTAAATGTTGATATTTATATAATAATAGTGTATGCTTTGTAGTACTGGTAGCTATTTAAAATAAAATTTTGGAATTGTTTCACCTTGCATGATAAAAAGAAAATGCAGAGTAACTGGCTGCTCCTTAATAAAACTTTCTTTAAAATGTTGAATGATAATATTAAGTTAATATAGTGAGAGTGGACTATATCAACAGTTCAACAAAATTCTTTGATTATAAATCAATGCTAATGTTGTATAACCACTACATATGCTTGCTGTAGTTCAAGCAACATTTAAAGAAATTCAATTAGTGAAATAATGATGGGGACCATTTTAGTTGAATGAAATTTCTAACTCTTTAAAATATAAGCTGAATGGGGGAAATAACTGGAGTAGGTCACTTACTGGGATCAATAGAAAAACCTAAAAAGATCTTAGGCATCTCTATCAGCATAATATTAAAGTGTGATTTAGGAAAAGATGGCCTATTGAATGGCTTAATGCAATTAGATGAGTTTAGATGGTCTGAAAAAAGCAAAGGCAAAGTTTATTTTCTTTTTTTATTTATGATAAAACTCACCAACAAAATTAATACATATTAATATAATCTGCAGGCCAAATTACAGTAATTAAAGAATAACTATTCTAATGATGTCCATCGTAATTTTATTTATTGAGTGCCTTTAAATATGGATTTGACAGAAGTCATCACATGTAGTATTTAGGCCACATGAACATAGATTGCTTTGCAAAGACTTTTGTTGCATGAATGCTTATTTCAAGTGCTTTCGATAATGTTTACTTGTTGACCTTCGGTAATTGCATATGCTGGTAACTGTATTTGCCAATAGGTGGACTCTAAGAGAGAGAAAAAAAATTTAACTCTGATCTCAGAAAATGATAAATAAGTGCACAGGAGTCAAAGTCTGACCGTGATTATGATGTGAAGTGTTTTTCAGCTGGTTCTGGTTCATAATGACCTCACATACAACAGAATGAAGCACTACCCAGTCCTGCACCATGCTCACAATTGTTCTGATGTTTGGGTCCATTGTTGCAACCACGGTGTCAATCCACCTGGTGGCGGGCCTTCCTCCCTTTCACTGCCGCCCGACTTTACCCAGCACGATGTTCTTTTCGGGGGACTCATCTCTCCTGATAACACGTCTTGACTGAGTGCTCCGACTGCTCACTCTCCTTGATCCTTGATCCCAGTATGGAAATCTAAAAGTCTGTGTGTCAGTGTGAATAGTAGGTGTTGAGTCATTGCCCTAGAGGGCCTGGAAAGTGGACTCATATTTTTTCCAGTGTCTTTTCTGCCTGTTGCTCAGGATGAGAAAATTCTATTGATCCATCACTAAGTGTACTGTCTTTATTCTGCACTATACTTGAGTTCATGCAATACATTTTTACTTTGCAGGTTTTTTTCAGTTTTAACATCCTCATTTGATTTTTTCAGTTTTATAATCTTCATTTGATTTCTTTCCATTTCCTAACTGATATTTTAACAATACCTTTTCAGAGGAAATCTGAGAAGATGGCACTGAGGGTCCCCTACCTAGAACTCCCCTTGCATGGCCCAGAGAATGACACTATAGGACATGCACCTATTGGGTCAGCAAGAAGAATAAGGTTTCCAGAGGCTACTGTGGTGGGGACGGGATAGGAAGAAGGGAGTAGATGTCAAGTTAAAGAACAGAATGCTTTGAAACTGATTGTGATAGCAATTGTGCAATACTGCTTCATGTGATCGAACTATGGAAAGATATATCTGTATATTAATTCCCAATAAAATGATTTTGGGAAAAAACCCTTTCACTTGTTTATGGCATCAGTTAATAATCTTTTAATTTTCAAATTTGGGACTATATTTTTTAATTTACAAAGAGCAATTTTCAATGCATCCTGGACTTATTGGCTACTGTGTTCTTCATCTGTATAGATTCTCTATTTTGATTACCCTATGTTGGCTGAGAGTATAATTAATAGCCACCTCTTTGTGGGCTATTCCATTAATTGCTTCAATTTGGGAGCCTTCCCTGATCAAATCTAGTCAGTTTCTTTCTTCTAATACTTCTTGTCCGTGCCCCCAAAAAGGACAGACTGGATTTCTTTTTTGACTGTCTTCTTTGCTGAGAAACTTTCTGCTGTGCAAGTTGACACGGTGGTATTATAAACCTGCACCTTTTTATACTACAAGGTGGCATCTGGAAGCCCCCAGATCGTCAAGTGCAGCCCTTATGGTGAATTAACCACAGTCTGGTTTGAGAATCTCAAGTGTGAAGCAAGGGTTTCGCTGGTCCATGAATGCTCGCAGTCTGTAACTTTCTGAATTGGGCTACATAGAATACCTTTTTAGTACAATGGCAGTTTAAAATATTTTTCCTTTTGTGGTCACAGGTGAACATTAGTAAAAACTGCTGCGAAAGAGAGATTTAATTTGGACATGACTCTACTTAGACTTCCTCGATTCTAAGGCCAAAAAATAGAATTACAGTCCGGAATGGCATGTCTTCTTTGTGGTTTATGAAAAATGCTTCTGTGCCTGGAGAAGAATCTAAACATGCCTTGGTTCTTGAGGAAGATAATCTGCAAAATACCTGTGTGCCACGTACAGACAATTTGCTTTCTCTGCACAACATAGATACCCCAGAATCTGACAGGTCTGGAAGGTAGAATCAATAAGGAAACAATAAACATAAATGTGAAAAGTAAAAAAGGAAGTCATATAAAGCTACATGGGTTCACTCCTCCTTCTCACTTGCAGTCGTTTCTCTGAAATGTTCACGCTCTCAGTTCCATAGGTCAAGCATCTTAATACATTTACTGTTAGGAATTTTTGCATTTTCTAAATTAATGTTCATTTTAGTTATTAAATAAAAGCCACACATGCCTTTATAATTATTAAAATGATACTGATCTGCAGGATAAAGTCTCTATGAATAGAATTGAACCATGAATCAATAGCTAAAATATAAGAGAAGTTATAGTGACCACATAAGTAAATTCAGTGATGGGCTCACAAAACTCCTGAATTGACCAGAACAGACATGCAGTTTGATTTTCTGATACCTGTTCTCCTTTTGTGGGATAGTTTAATACTCTCAGTTAAGATTTAGGTTATTTCTTATTTTTTTCCGTCCCTTGTTCCAATTTACCTTCTTACCATTGTCTTACACTTATGTTTTATTGTCTGATAGTATTGTGACACTGATTATAAAAGTATATCTCCTCCTCACATTCCTGCTTCTGTTTCACTGTTTGCCACAGCTTTTCTTTGTATAAATTTATGATCACTCATTTCTCAGTTATTTTTATGAATATATACTTCCCTGCCTTAAAAGCACACTGGAAAACTCTTTTTTCTTAAGTGATAAAGTCATAAGGAAATTTCTGTAACTATATATGCTACAAATCATTTTCCATCATCTCTTCTCAAACTTTAAAGTGCAGTCTATAAATTGTGTTCTTGTACTTCACACAAGGAATTTTCGTTGTGATAAAATTCTATTTTTTTTACAATTAGTTTATGAAACACTGAATCCTTGGTTAGGACACCCTGCAGTTAAGCAGTGTGAACCCTCAATCTCCACAAAAGAAAAACCTGGTAAATTTCTTCCTTGAAAATTACAGACCAGAAAACATACCAGGCAGCTTTATTTAGCAACATGTCTTGTACATGTCTTGTCACAGTGAGTCAGAATCAAATAAAAGGAAACAGAATTGTTTGCTTGTTTGCTTTTCTTTGGTATGAGAACTCCATTTATAGATGAGATGAAAGCGTGATATGCAAATACATTTATATAATGTTTGAACCAATTGGGTTTTGTTTTACTTTGCCTTATTCAGAAATGTGAGTTTTGGATCTTCATTTAAATTCTTGGTTCCTGAACATCTCTCTTTCACTTACTTTGTTAGTGATAACAGTAGAAAAGTATCAACAGTGATATCTATTTTTTAATTACTTATGCAAGGTGGATTTTGCAAATGATTTCCAATTACAGTTGTGCATAAAAACACAACATACATGTACCACAGGTCAAAACCTGGTCTGGCCATCCATTGCCCTCACATCATTGTAGCCATTCTTTTCATGCCTCTTCTTGGGGGCCTTCCAAGTTCTCATCGACACTTCCAGATAACACATACACAGCACATGAAGCAAATCCTGCCATCCCTGTGTAAGCAGTTTTATGCTTGTAGTTCCCTGAAGAGTCAGTGTAGCTCAATATTCTTTGTCATCACCATGATTCAAATTGATCAGTTCTTCTATGGTCTACTTTATTCATTGTCCAGTATCTACTTGCACATGAAACAATTGAAAACAGAACATCTTTGATATGGCTCACCTTCATCAGCAAAGTGACATCTTTGTTTTTTTTTTAAATACATCAAATAGAGTTTTTACAGCAGATTTCCCCAATGCAATGCATCATTTGACGTGATTTTCAATCCCAGTAAAACTAAATCCTTGACAAACTTCAAGTAAGGTTATGCCATCTACATTTTTCAGGTTGCGAATAGTTTTTTTTTCCTTTACTCTTGATGTCCCATTCTTAAGATAGTGTAATTTCTCAGATTATAAACTCACATACCGACAAATAAAAGTTGTCCAAAGATGCGAGCCTAACACGTTCCACTATGGACATTTAGATCACACAGTATCTTCTTGCTCTGTGCCTCTTGTTCAAAAACCAAACCAAAACAGAACAAAACAAAACTGACTTGAGTCCATTTCAACCTTATAGGTTAAGATAGAAGTACCCCTTTGATTTCCTGAGACTGTAACTGTTAATGGGAACAGAAATCCCTGTCTTCTCTCTATGTAAGGGTCCCACATGAGCACATTTAAGTGTTCTAAAATCCCCATTGTTCACAGCGTTATCCATATGTTTTTATGATCCATACAGCTGAATGCCTCTGCATAGTAAATAAAACATACTGATTAGCAGGGCAATTTGTAGAAATGTCATTTTTTAAGTTTCTTATAAAGTTTGCTATGTTGATGCTTTCAGGCAACATATTGATTTTTGAAATTTGTCTATACTCTGGGGTGGGAGGTGGGCAGCAAAGGGCATGCTATCTGTGCCTGTAAGCATCTGTGTGTCGGGAACCCTAAGGAACATTCTGCTCTGTCCTGCTGGGTTGCAGTAGTCAACCCAACATAAAGCAGTGGTGCCATTGACTTGATGTAGGAGGAGTAACACCGCAAACATGATTCAGTATTTGCTTTGCGTGACTCAAACATATTTATAAATGAAACAATATTTTAAAGGTCAATTGTAACATGATTCTGGCAGATATTGATGTAGCTATCTATGATGTCTTATTTTTTAAGTGGGGATATAATGTACCAGCTATCCCCAACAGCCACTGAACAATCCAATACCAATTATTTCATTCCTCTTCTCTCACTTTCCTTTTATGAGGACATCATTTAGAATAGGAAGTACAAATATGGAATACATAATGAACAAGTCATAATAGCTTATAGCAGCTTGAACAATAAGTTATCAAGTTTCATAAATAGAAAATTTTGATAAAACTAAACATAGTCATTCCAAATTCAATAGTTTTTCCTTATGAGTTTTACCCATTTATTTTGTCATACTTTATTTACTGGGAATTTCCTAAACTAATTGGAGGAAAGAAAGAGGAATGTGTATATGTGGATGCTACTGACATCTGCTGGCAGAAATAGCCACTGATGGCATTTGACCTCTAGACACTCGCCTGAGACAATATTTTTATGACTTGCCTTAATACTTCCATGACTAATTGCATTGTATAGACATGCATGGATGATATTAAGTAAATTTCATTTTTAAATATTAGACCTTGATGAATGGGATGTATGTGGTCAATCATGGAATGATGGTGTCCAAATCAAGTTCTATGTGGCTTAGATTGTATGTTAACTCCATATAGTTTTATTATGTTAGGAGCTTGAAACACATAAGCTTACTACCAAAAGGAAGTTCAAAGTTATAAACTACACTAAGAAGCAAGTGGCTGAAATTAAATTAGTATTAGACTTCTACCTAGCACTCCAAAATAAGGAGTACTTCCAAATTTAAAAACAAGCAAGCAAACAAACAAACAAAAAAACAATTTAGACAACCAAATGCATCTAAAATTCCAAATAAGACATGGAGTACTTCTTTAGAGAATGTACTAGTTTTCAGTCTTAGAATCCCAACCTAAGTTCTCTAGGCGTCAGAATCAACTTGATTATAGTGGGTTTGATTTGGGGTTTTATGCATTATTAAAATTAATGATCTAGTAAATGTAAATATCTACATGTTCAAGAGACTCATGTGAGCCTGATTTTATATCCAAAGCTTAACTTAATATAAACAATGGTGCTAAGCATATAGGTTTTTAAATAATTAAGGTCTCAGATGATAGATAAGTTAGAGAATGAACACTTAATCTTCCAAAGTTTATGTTATTTTGTTGCTTGATTACTTGAATTTATTAGCCAATATTATTATTTAGCTTTTAATTTTACCTACATATTATGCCACAATCATTATGTATAGCACAATGACCTAAATTGGTATACGTGAGAGAGGGAATGGAAAATATGAAAGATGCTTGCTGCATGACCTTTCCCTGCCAAAGCATCTTTATATTAGTGGGAACCATAGATCTTTCAAGTAGACTAAAGGGGCTAAAGGAATTGGAGAAGGGAAATTTCTGAATATAGTCAGAAAATAAAACTAGCCAAGATAAGGACAGCAATTAGATAAGACAGAGTAGAAAAGGTAATTTTTCTGAATTGGATAGTAAGTTGAATAGTACTGACAGAACTCTCCGCTACTTAAGTGGGGTTTGATCATCAGAGACATAAAATTCAGTCAGTTAACACAGGAAGTCCCATTAAATTCCATCCAAACATTTGTTTCATTTGTACACTCCTGGGTCACTTCTGCGTGCCCTTTCCCTCCGTGAGATGCAAAGGAGGGGTTGTTGGTTCATTTTGGTGTCCAGCAAGGGTTAGAAGAGAATTAATCTCATTGCAGAAGGGGGATCACTAATGAGAAGGAAAAGACAAAGTAGAGGCACAGAACCTTTAAAACCAGGCACTTGTACTGGGAATATTCTAGACCAAAGAGACAGCTTTGAATAGATGGATCAAGACAATGAAAAGTGCCGACAGTGAACAATAGAATGAGAGACTTGGTGCCAGGACTTGGACAGCAATGAGGTTAGTCAGAAAAGACATGGCCAAAACAAAACGAAGGTTACACGAGGTGGACCAACCTGGGGAGGGAAAGGGCTGAGTGCCTTTGGGCAGGAGGCTAACTGGAGACGTGAGGAACCTCTGGGCACTCATAAACAGAGACAGACTTGCCAACCAGCAGTGCTAGATAGCTGAATCCCTGCAGTGCACGATGTATTGGTAGTGCCTCTGGGAGCTAAGGAGGTTTTTACTTTTGCCTGAACAGGGCAGAGACCAGGCTGAGGAGCAAATGCCCGAGAATGGCCAGGCTCTAAGCATGACTTAGAAGAGAATACCTTGCCCAAGGAACTGGACGCTGAGTATTTCCTGATTCTGAATTGGCACTTCTTCACAGGATTGCCTTTACCCATTGGACTGCTAACCTCATGATGAACGTCTGAAACTATGAGCTTCTCCATGGGAGAGAGTTGAGGCTCTCTACTTCCATCATCCATTCCAGTCTGAGAAACTCACCAAGCGGTCCTCTTTGGCCTGCAGAGCTGCTATGGGTCAGACTTTACTCAGTGGTAGAAAGTTGTGTTTGGATTTTTGAGCTTCTTTGCAAAGTTCCTAATCATACGTGTTGTCCATTAGGCTCTGCAACAAATGACTAAGCACCCGAAAGAGAGAGTATTCTGGACCCTTGTCAAATTGCAAAAATGTCAGAGAAAGGAGGCATGTCAGCCTCCATCTCAGATGAATTAACCTTGAGTTGCTGCTGCTGATGGGCAGTCATTCTCCAGATCTAGTAAAAGTTAGTGACCAGATGTCATTGTCACCATTTGCGATAGGAACAATAAATAATCTATAGAAAGACAGAAACTCAATTTAAGGAAATATTAAGCTAAAGGACAAAAGATTCTTGACTTAAAAGCAAATAAATGTTCTTTGAGGTACACTGGTACAGATAGGAACCGACAACATGGGGAACCCAGGGCAGATGATCCCTTCAGGACCAGTGGTGAGAGTGGCAATACCAGGAGGGTGGAGGGAGAGTGGAGTAGAAAGGGGGAGGCGATTACCAGGATCTATATATGGCCTCCTCCCTGGGGTATGGACAACAGGGAAGTGGGTGGTGGGAGACATTGAACAGAGTAAGATATGACAAAGTAATAATTTATAAATAATCAAGGGTTCATGAGGGAGGGAGAATTGGGGAGGAAGAGGAAAAATGAGGAGCTAGCACCAAGGGCTTAAATAGAAAGCAAATGTTTTGAGAATGATGATGGCAACAAATCTACAAATGTGCTTGATACAATGGATGTATGTATGGATTTTAATAAAGGTTGAATGAGCCCCAATAAAATTATTTAGATTAGTTAATTAAAATTAACGCATCAGTTACGTGTTTTATACCTTTGACATTCATTGAGGATGCCTATATATTCTTGCTTCTGAAGAGTTCATTTTACAAATATTTATTTAAAAATTCACTCATGGAAGATGCTGGGCTTTAAAATGATGAA
>PVJH01034559.1:8167-20598 GCA_004026705.1 Nesogale talazaci
AGAGAGAGAGAGAGAGAGAGAGCTGCCAGGACACAGCCAGCCCCAGAGGGCGGAGAAAGCTCCTGCACTCCCAGAGAGAGGCTGCATGTCGGATTCATCCTCGGGGCTCTGGCTGCGCTGACCTGAAGGCATCTTATCTATGTCTTGGGCTTCATGTGGGGGCCAGGCTGCCTCTAGATTCGTCCTCGGGCCACTGGGATGAGTCTGGCTTTTGCTTTTCCGTGAGGTTCTGCTCTTCCCCCCTTCCTAGAGAGACTCACTGGGGCTTTTTTGGAGCTTTTCAACATTCTGCAGGGGAAAGAAAAGAGAACCGTTACTGCTAGAGTCTGCTAAGTTTCCTCTTGCTGAAAAGTACCATATCGTCTTGATCTGGGCTCATAGCAATTCTGTGTGATGGAGCAGAATGCTGGCCAAAGTTCCCCGGGCTGTAATCTTTACAAAAGCAGATCCTTCCTTGGGTCTTTCTCCTGCAGAACCATTAGGTGGGTTCAAAGCCAAGTGCTAAGCGCTTGGTGCTAAACGGTTGCATTGCCAGGGCTCCTTAACATTCATTCCAGAACTGCGAAATTGTGGTGGCTTTTCGCACGATTGAGTAGTTTCTAATTCTAAAACGAAGGAGAACGACAATGGCCTGGCTTTCTGCCACAATGCGTTTTGAGTTTCTGCTTGAGCCACCACTTCTGGAATGCATGTCAGTGCAGCGACAGAGGAAACCTAAAAAGAGACTGGTTTCAGAGTGCAGCTGTGCTCCAAAGCAAATAGACACCTGCAGGGACCAAAAGGAATGGAAAGGTAGTGTGGTCATATTGGGGCTCACCAGTAAAAAGCTGGGAGGTTTCTGATCCTCAACATGTAAGTGTTGGAAAATCAGAAGTTGGACTGGAAGATGCGATCTCTCTCGCCCCCTGAGAGGGGGCTATGAGGGCTACATACCCAGAATAGCATGCCAACACAGAGACAGCCTCTCCAACAGGAAGCAGTCATGGTGCCGAGGGAACCAATCATCTAGAAAACAAAGAGAAAATATGCATATATTCACATATATATGAATACTAGTCTTTGAAGACATTCATCAAAAAAAGAAAGCTCCAGCAAGACCAATAAGTAGGCAGGTGGGGAGGGCAGACAACAAATTAGACATGGAAACAAAGACAGGACTATAGCCACAGTCAACATGGAACTGTTTCCTTGATTGTAAGTCTTTATAGGAAGAGCCTCATTTGTCTCCCAGAAGGCTTCTAATGGGTTTGAACTGATGCACTTGTGATTAGAAGCCTAACACATAATCCACATTGCTACCAGAGCTCATTATTATTGCAGTAGAAACTTTAAAATATAGAGTAGAATGCTGCTGTGTACCACGGAGACTGAGTCCTTGCCAACCCTGCAGACCTTCTGGTCAGCAGGCAAGCACCCAAACATTATGTCACCAGATCTTCTTAGAATATAATAAACTTTTCCAATAAATCAGGTTGATGGCCATAATTTTTAAAGCTTGAGTGAAATTGAAAAATGTCCAGAAGAATATAAACCATCAAGAGGATAAAGACCCCAGACAGATCCATAACCACTAAAAAGCTTTCATATGTCATTTGAAATCTTACTCCTTTTTCACTTAACCTAAAAAAAAAATCTGTGGTTTTCCAAGTAAAGTTGCCAAACCTAGATCATGCTCTTCTAATGTAAAATATTCTAAAGAATAAAAAGAGAGAGAGAGAGAGAATGAAAACTCTTAGCAAGACTGAATGAAAACTATACACAGAAAATTATGGTCACATCTCACGACAAATACAAAAATACCAAAGAGGCTTTAGCAAACCAAACTTAGCTGGTAAAAATAAAATCTGAAGTCTATCGACAAACAAGGACATAAAACAAGCACACCATGACTAAGAAGGAAGAATCTATCCCAGGAAATATAGAAATGTTTCAACATTAGAAATGTCTATTGAAGTAATCACATCAACTCATTAGATAAATGAAACAGAGTTATCAAATATATGTATATAATGGAAAATACTAAATTTAAAAACCACTAGATTCATTATGAAACTCTGAATCATAGCCATTCTACATAAAGCAGAATGAAAGACTGTCCCTTCCTCACAGCTCTTATTCTATCTGTTAATGTTGAAGCCGCTGTGTCAATCCATCTCATCACAGGGCGTCCTCTTTTTAGTGACCCTCCAGTTTATCTAGCATGATGTCCTCTTCCAGAACTGCTCTTTCCTGATTGAACCATCCTCCTTTCCAAGGAGCATTCTAGCTACACACTCAGAAAATATAAAGTGGACTTACATGGATATCTATAAAACAGACCTTGGACCTAGGACCAGAGTGTCACGTGATATTTGGAAGGAGATCCCAGGGAGCAGAAGTGTGATTGTAGGGAGAATAAAGCAATTAAGAGAGGTAAGTGGATTTCAAGGTGTGTTCTCAAGATCAAAACTATAATCAGTGGTGTCTCCATTCTACTGAGATCCTATGACGTGCCTTCCAGAATGGCCCACTGCAGAAAGAAAGGACTGACGGCATAGGTATCCACCCACTATCTTGCAACTTCCTCCGATGGATGAGGAGCCACATGGGCATCCTTAGCCCAACTCTTCTAAGCGACAAGGAGGTAGAGGGACTCCTATAGTTTCTGAGAGAGCCTCTGATTGCAGAGAAGGGCATGGGGCAGTGAGACAGTTTAGATTTATTGTGCCAACCTGGCCCATGAACCCATGCGGGGTTAATTGAAGGATGGAGTGATAAATGGCTCAGTGAGCCTCACCTTTCTAGTTCTTGAGTCTCTTGCTTTCTGAGGGTCAGACCAGGGTGCAGCTGCCTTAACCAGTTCCCTGCTTCAGCTGCAAAGGTTCACTTCCAGCAAGACACCCCAGAGGAGAAGCCACATGGATCAACCCCAATGCAGCCCTGGGTGCTGGAGCAGCTGTGTGGAGACCCCTGCCAGAGCTGAGATGCTTACACGCTCACCGATTCTGCTTTCCTTCTGCTGTTAGTGTCATTGATTGTGTTTGGGGAGATGGAGAAGGACTTTGTAGATCAGACATAAGGGCGAATGTTGGACTTGTGGGCTTGGGCAGCACTGGGTTGGGCTGTTTTTTTGATGTTCACTTACCCTCTGTATAAAACTCTCTCTAATACATATGAGTTTCTTTGGATTTGTTTCTCTAATGTACCCAGACTAACACAAGCAGAAAAGCAGAGATCGTGGCAGACACTCAAGGTGAGCTGCTATTAGCATGGGTCAGAGATGTCCCATAGCTGCAAATGAAACTAGAGATGGACAGAGCATAAAAATGACTGCCACAGCTACCTAACAAAAACCTATCAATCAACATCATGATGAGGAAACTCTATAAAAAGAATGCTTCTTGTTTTAACTCTACCTACTCAATATTATATTTGAGGATTTTTTGACCTTATTACTTCAGAAAAGAAGAAAAGTGGTCAAATTGTCCTTATTTATAAATAATAATATCTGTCTATAAAATATAAACAAATTGATAAATGATTGGAATTAAAAATAAGATTGATCTATAAAATGAATATTGTGTTTTACTTTATTGTAGTCCACAGATCTTGCTCTTTTTTTTAATAACAAATGGAAGTCTGGCAGCCCTGTACCAAGCAGCTATATCAACACCACTGTCCACTTGAGCATGTGCGCAACTGCATGTCTCTGTCAAATTTGGGTAATTTTCACCCTATTTTAAGTTTTTCCATTATGCTTGCAGAGTATAAATATAACTTTCATATGTATAAGGAAGCCAAAATACATGTGTGATCATTTTATTTATTGTGGTGGTCTAGAACCAATCCCAGAATAACTGCAAGAAAAGCCTGTAGATTCTATATACCAACAATAATCAAGTTTAAAATATAATAAAAATAGATAACATTCATATTAGCAATAAAATCTGTATGATCACCAGAAATAAAATCCAATAAAAGATAAGTAGGACTCATTTGGAGAAAATTATGAAATGTTGTTAAAGAACATGAAATAGGAACTGATTAAATACAAGCTAGATCAGAGTCTCATGCATGGATGGAAAGTCTCAATGCCATTTGGATTAAATTATCTGTAAGTTGGCCATAAAGTCCATGCATTTATAATAGAAGTCACAATATAAATGCTTTAAGGATCTTGACAAATTGATTCATATGGAAACTGAAAGGCCCACACGCAAGCATCATCATTTGGGGGTGGTGGGGTATGTCAGGCAGGGTTCTCTTAGAGAAATAAAATTCAGGACACTAGTAATTATTTTTATATAGTTATATATTGAGAAAGATATATAAGATAAAAAGAGAAAAAGTTAACTATAAAACAATACAGATTGCTCGGTGCTCGGTGTTACTCACTTGCATGAGGCAACTAGAAGACTGGCAGTCCTTCAATTCTTGAGGGCCGCTGAGTAGTCCTCTGTAGAGCAATCCAGGCTATCTGGTCACAGGCAGCAAACAGCAGAGCAGGTCTCCAACAATCAGCCAGATGACAGAGTCCAACAGACCCCAGCTCAAGAGATGTCTATCCCAGGAGCGTGGCGAAGCAGAGCTTGAAGGAGCCTCAACTCACAGTAACCCAGTCCATGGGTTAGGTGTCCCACGGGTAGTGTAGCCTGCAAACCGAGACACAGGACAAACTAGGCAGCTGTCTGGTCCGAAGATCCGGAAACAAGAGAGAGAGAGAGGGCGGGACTTGCCAAGGCCTTCCTATATCTGCCCTTCAATTGATCCCGCATGTTCATTGGCTGTGCCATCACAACAGACCCACCAATCTTCTGTGGCCATGTTGGCATAACAAACCTACCCATCACATGGGGAGATTGAAAAGAAAAAGGAACGAGATAATAAAGCACAAGGCACAATAAGACATTAGACTAATTAAGTCCGCTTTATACTGACACATTATTGCTCTTACTGTATGAAAGTAAAGGGTAGATTCATATTGACCCTAGTGTATAGCATGACATTGCCCTATAGGGTGTAATTTTCTTTTTCCCTATGTTTAAAATTTTTACATATTTAATTTTGGGGAGGGGTTGCTAAGAATATATACAGCACAACAGATAAGTTTCTGACAATACTATCTATCTTTTAAGTTGCTATTGTCACTTTGATGGCAGGAAAATATTTCTTATGAATTAAGCTAAGCCATTGTTTGGAAGAATTCTAGGGATATTTTTGGTTTAAGGTTTAAAGATTATCTCAGGGTAATGGTTTCAGGAATTTATCCAGTCTCCATGGCTCCAGGAAATCTGGAATCCATAATATATTAGGATCAGATTATTCTATATAGTCTATGATAAAAATGTCTCTATACCCCTTGATTCAAAATGTCCACTAATGCTTTGGGCCTCTACTTAAATCTTACCACAGTACAAGAATGGCTTATTCTAATAACTTGGCAGTGTGTGATACTCACTTTCCCAATCACTGAAAACAAAATGGGTTCATAAGCAAATATGCTGAAGAAAACTGATGGGGCCTGGCCATTAAAAATTATAGCATCTGGAGTCTTTAGGGCTTGAAGTTAAACAAGCAGCCATCTAGTAGAGAAGCAACAGAGTCACATGGAAACAGCACACCAGCCTGTGTGATCATGAGGTGTTGATGGGGATAGGTATCAGAAGTTCAAAAATGAGCAATCAAATTGACATGAAGGAGATTAGACAAAGTGGAGACGCAAGACCCATCTGTAGGTTAATTGGACAGTCCCTCACAAAAGGGCCACCCAGAAGGGAACATATATCCAAGGTCAACACATAACAGTCCCCTAGTTCTTTAATATTTTTCCCCTTACTAATATGGTCTTTGTTTTACTTCATTAGTCTGGTTAGACCTGTGAATGGTCATTTGTATAATTAAGAGCATTAAGTGCATGAAAGCTAAGAGAGATGACCCCTCAGAAATGGTAATGAGAGCAATGATCCCCTGAGTGAATGAATAGAGAGGGAGGGAAAGAGGAGAAGAGGAAGCTGGTAGCAAAGATAACTGTCTAACCCTACTCAAGAGAAACGAATAACAGAATTGCAGGTGAATGGATACATTTGGATAGTAGAAGACATGGTAAATAATAATAAAATAATATAATAATAATGGATCCTGGAGGGTGGGGATAGAGAGGGGAAGAGAGGGGATAAAGAGGAGCTTACATCAAAGTGTTCAAAAAGAGAGAAAATGTTTTGAAATTGATGGTGGTAATAATTGTAAAACTATGCTCAATCTAACTGAGTTATAGATTGTTTTAATATCTGTAAGATCTCCCAATAAAATGATTAATAAAAATTAAATAAAACACCAGCATATCCAGTAAAGGTAGCCGTCATTATCTAATTCTCCTGGTCATATGACAAAGAGGCAGTTGTTAATGGAGGAAATGGGGTGTCATCTTTGTGTAGCAAATAGAAACTTCTCTGGAACTTCTGGGTGGATCTGAGCAGTCAGTGTTTCAGTTGACAAGCACAAATACATATACAAAACAGAATGTGAAAAAATAAAATAGAAAGAGAATGAAGCATATAGAAGTGTTTCATAGATAATAGAGCAGCCATTAAAAATTAGATGAGAAAGAACAGATCATTCAATAAGTAGCATTCAGATAACAAGTAGTACAAGGAGTACATGAAAGTATATCCCTCTCCCCCATACCATAAATGTGAAAATAAAAACTGTTAGATGTATTAGAGGTATGTCTTTATAATAAAATTACCAGACATCCCACATTTTAACAATTTAACAATGTTCTGCAGCATTTTAAAATTAAAATAAATATATTACAATACTATTTTTGTGTTCTATAAAAATTTTTGTTGCTCCATATAGACCAAATTTTTAATCAAGAACACCCCCCCCAAGTCAATGGTGTTAAATCTGGTCACTTTACTTTATAACCAAGAGAATTTTGAGCAAGACACTAAAACAAATCATCAAGTAAATACAGTTTAGTTACCCTACATTAAACATTTTTAAAAATATGTAAAACAAAACTAGCATAAGTAAAAGTAAAAGATAAATGATAGCCAGAAAGAACTTGTATGACACATATAACTTTAACAAGATCAGTATCCATGTTCTATAAATAACTCAGGTACACACACATATATGTATATATTTATATTTCTCACTTATGGACTATCTCATTATCCAACATTTTGTATTTGCAATAGAACTCTACTACCTATTTTGTACATTAATGACATAGTAAATGCTGAGGTGCAAGGCAATGGTACCATTGACTGGACCACTTGGCTGGGCCCTGATTCTAACTGGTTCAGCAGATATGTAATGATATAATTTGACAATTATGTATATGTGCTGCTGAAGCAAGCACAATTTGACAATTATGCAATGATATCATTATCCTTCATTCTGTGATCTGATGTGGTCATCCTTCATTTTTACATAACACCAATTTTTACATAAGGTCCTGGTTTGAAACCTAACCATATTGAAAAATGAAGTGTGTGTGTGTGTGTGTATACAAAAGAAAGATGGTCAGAAGTTCTGAAAAAAATCCAGAAAAAAAGTTTTTATGACTAATAAATATAGGAAAAATGCTCAATTTCAGGAGTAGTCAAGGAAATGAGATTCTATCTCACCTATACTGGATGTGGGAAGATAATTTTAAAAGTTAATAACCTACTGATGTGATTCTCTGAGGGCACAACATAATTTTTATGGCAATGTCAGAAAGAGAAAGAAAAGCTACTTAATTGATCCAAATGAAAGGAAACTAAATAAATATATCCAAAGTAAGTGAGATGAAATCTTGTCATTCTTGTCTTTAAGGAGCATTCTGGTTGTACTACTTCCAAGATAGATTTGTAGGTTCTTTTGACAGTCTATGGTAGTTTGGATATGTTGTCAGAAGACAGCAGTCACTGAAGAAAGATGTCATGCTTGGTAAAGTGAAGGGGCAACAAAAAAGAGAAATACTTTTGACAGGATGGATTGACTCAATGGTTGCGTCAATGGGCTCAATAATTGTGAGGATGCTACATGACTGGAGAGTGTTTTATTCTGTTGCACTTAGGGTCATTGTGAGTCCTATCTGACTCTATGGCATGTATCAACATAAACATGACTTCAATTCACAAAAACCATTTACCCTAGAATCAAATTCACATTTGGGGGACTGCTATAGTTGAGTTTTCAGACCTGGAACCTGAAGAGTGACGGTTCAATATGGTAAGATCTTTAACTCAAGGATCTGCTAATTCATGAGAATATTTCTGAGCACCTAACAACAATAACAGTAACAATAAAATAAAAAGGACAATTATATGCAACATGTGATCTGAATTATCCACAAAAGATGCTATAAAAGACCTAATTGATGAAATGTCTTAGTTCTGTATCAATGTTAAATTTCTTGAATTTTGTAACTGTACCACAGCTACATAAGAAAATGTATCTATTCTTGGGAGTAAGACAAAAGAATAGTTAGGGCTAAGTGGTCTTGATATCTTTGGCTTATACTGAAATAGCACAAGGGAATATGTATAGTCTTGCATCACTTATTGTCTACTATATGTTCTGTAAAATAGGATGTTATAAGAGTCAGATGTATACAACTATCATGTTCTATAAGGTAGTCCCTGGATTATGAACACATTCAGTTCTTAGTTTGTAAGTTGAATGTTTACATAAGACAGAAAAGTTATGTATCATTTTAATGTAACATCAGTTAGTCAACTTTTTCATAGTATATAGTATCTTTCTATGTATAAAAACAGCAAAGGCACATTTCCAAGTACACTAAGACATTTTAACATAATAATACAGTAATAATAATGTCTTGATGTAAAAGGAGCAAAGTACTACTCGTTATTATGAACTACTATTTACATCACTAATTTCAAAAAATGGGTAGGACCACTTTATGAAGTCTTCAATGGGACAAAGACAAGAGAAAGACAAAACAAATCATGAGATAGACTATCAGCATGAGATCATAATAGTGTCCGAAAGATTCAGAGTCATGAAGTTAAATTATAGAACATGGGAAACAAGGGACATTTTTCTTGACACTATGATTGGTGGAAGATTAATTCATCACAGTCAAAGGCAGGACTACAGAAGCAAGAATAGGGTGATAGTTAGGATATATACACTTCTGCAGATTAGAAAAGTTTACAATATTGGTGGAGGGGTCTCCTACCACCTTGATTGCACCTCATGGCCGTGCAACGCTAGTTTTCTGATTTACATCAAAGGCATGTCCAGGCAAGTTCCAGAGGACAAAACTTTACCTTCCTGAAACTTCCAAGAGTCTCAGCACTACACAACCAGACATATTCTGTCTGAGCTCTTTCCATTGCTGGTCCGTGGTCAGAAAGAACGCAATGGCAGCTGAATTTACACAGAAACTGACATTAGGCCACATTGACTAGAGGAACAAATTCAGTGACAATCATCTCTGTATAAGAAGAGCTTTGAGGGTGGAATGGAAGGGGGGAACCAATTGCAGAGATCTACATATGACCCCTCTGGAGTATGGACAGTGGGGAAGTGAGTGAAGGGACACATCAGACAGAGAATGATATGAAAAAGTAATAACAATGTGTAAATTATTAAGGTTCGTGGGGGAGGGAGAGGGAGGAGGAATGGGAAATAAGGGAAGCTGGTACTGGGGGCCTAAGTGGAGGGAGGGTGTTTTGGGAGTGATGACGGCAACAGGTATGCATACAATTGACGTATATATCAATTGTGAGGGAGTTGTATGGGCCCCCAATAAAATGAGTTATAAAAAAAAGAAAAAGAAAACAACTTGAATCCACTGATGAAAATCATTTAAGCATGATAGTTACATGTTGGCCATAACTTTCTCCAAGTTTTCTTTGATAAAGAAAGTTGATTTTGCTTTACTATTAGCTTTTGGGTCCAGCTACTCATGTGAACAGGTATTTTCCCAAATGAAATTCATTTTTAATTCATCGCGAAACAGGTTAACTAACGAAAATTCAGACTCCTGTGTTCTTTTAAAAACAACAAATTATCACCCAAATATCTCAAACTTTACACAGATAATGAAACAGCATCAGGCAGCCATTAAAATGATTAAATGTTCTTAATTAAGTAGGGGTTCATTTTATTTCCATGGTGCTTACTTTTCTGCTAACATTTTATGATTTCTTTCAAGTTGTAAATGTAGATTTGATGATAATAAATTTGTAATTCGGGCTGAGCCCCGATGGCGTAGTGGTTGTGCGCGGGACTGCGGCCCACTGGGATGGAGGTTCAATTCCCACTCACAGGAGCAAAAGCTGGGCCTCCTATTCCCACCACCAGGGCAGTGATGCCTAAAAAAATAAATAAATAAAAAATAAATAAAAAAACATAAATTTGTAATTCTATATTTAAGGTATATTGGGTTAGCCCATCTGTATAATGTCTTTATTTTCTGTATTCTGAGATAATGCGTAATCTAAAATAGAATTTTTGCTGATGTGACACACCAGCAAAAATTTTTGTGAAAAGCAACTGAAAAATAACCCACTTGAAAAAAAAAAGTTGCAGGGCTTGACACAGTATATGTATATATGTATTGTGATAAGTGATGTACAAGCCCCCAATAAAGTGATTTAAAAAATAAGAAGAGTTTTATACAAGCAGTGATCATATAGCGAGAAGGCAGCCTAGCCAATCCAACTGAAGTTCACAACTCTAGTACTCATCCATCAGTCCCTCTTTAGACTCAAGCAATCACATGCAATGATGCAGAATTTAGGAAGAACGCAGGCCAGTGGGTGCAGAGCCCTGTGGATCCCAGGTTGGTGGAAACAAGGCAGGGCACTGGCAGCTCTCAGGTCAGTGGCAGGAAAAGAAGCTGGAAAGCAAAGCGTGGCCCCCTGGGGTCAGCTTAGAAGAACACGCCCCCCCCCCCCCCCGGCCCCAGGAGCCATCATCAGGTTGTGACCTGGTTGACAGGTTTGATTCCATTCCTAGACTTTGATAAAAAAAACCTCAAGTTGACATGAAATCATCTAACTACAAGCAAGATTTAGGGCTTCTGCAAACCTGATACTCAGAATGTGAGCTCTCACACACCCTGCCCTCTAGTAAAGAGAGCAGAATATTAATGTGCTGCTGTGAGGTGCAACAGAATCACTTTCAACCCTTAGCCAGCCCCAAACTCAACAGAATGAGATACTGTCAGATCTTATGTTGTCCCCTTAATTGTTCTTACCTTGGAGTCCATGGCTGCAGCCACGGTGTCAGTCCATCTCAGACAGCCTGTCCTCCTTCCCCACTCCTCTCCTTACCAGACATGTGTCCTTCTCTAACACCTGGCCTCTCCAAAGTATGTAAGATGAAGTCTTACCCTTATTGCCTCTAAGAAGCACCTCCACCTTACTTCTTCCAAGATAAATTGGTTTGTCTTGTTAGAAGTCCATGGCTTTTTCGATAATCTTCTCCAGCACCACAATTCAAATACACCGATTTTTCTTTGGTCATCTCTTTCCAATGTCCAATTTTCACCTGTATATGAAGCCAATACCATGACTTGGGTCGGGTGTACATTGGTCCTCAAAACAACATCCTTGCTTTCAATATTCTCAAGAGGCATTGTGGAGCAAATTTACCTATGTAAATTATCATTTGATCTCTTGAATGCTGCTTTTATGAGCTTAATTAGTGTACACTATTTCACCTTTCTAAGGAGCCCTGGTGGCTTAGTGGTTCTGAGTTGGGCTGCAATCAGTAGGGTCAAGGGTTTGAAATCACCTGTTCCAACATGGGAGAAAGATAGGACTTTCTATGCCCGTGAAGAGTTACAGTCTCAGACATTACAGAGGCAGTTCTACCCTTCCTGTAAGTATCACTAGGAGTCAGTATAAACTTAATGGGCTTGAGCTTGTTCCTTTTAACTTTCTAGTTGCTAATATCCTTTGCAATGCTTACATAGAAACTCACAGACAAAATTGATGATCAAAGGGTTTATTAAGAAAATTAACAAATAGTAATGCCAACGAGAAATGTTCAGGTAGTTATTTATCAGGACAAGTTACAAAGTCTCATTTCGGATAATAAATGCCCATCGGTATGGACCACTCTGCTGTAATTCTTAACAAGAAGGCATTGAGCTTAAGCTTCTGCAAACCCAGCTCCCTGAATTAAATGTCCAGAGACACCCTACTCCACAAGCCAGCCTCCTGCACAAAAGCACTGATTGACTTGCTCCATGAGTTGAGAAGTCCATCACTCCGTTCCAGGCTCTGCCTTCTGGTTCTCTTGTTGCTCCTCTAATGGTACAGGTATCTTCAGTCTAAGAGGGTTATTGCACAGTGATTTGAGGTCCAAAGGATGCATTCCACTCCTGGCTCTTGCTGGTAATGAGATCCCTCCACCTGCTTCTCAAAATGTTCACTTTGTACTCAGCAGGATGGCACACCAAGGAAACCTACTGGCAAATA
>PVJH01034560.1:0-20505 GCA_004026705.1 Nesogale talazaci
AGGGATCTACACGTAGCCTCCTCTCTGGGACATGGACAACAGGGAACTGAGTGTTGGGACAGTGTACAGGATGAAAAAAATAATTTGTAAATTACTAAGGGTTCAAGGGGAAGGGGGGGGAGGAAGGGTAATATAAATAGCTGATAATGGGGGCCTGGAGGGAGGGAGAATGTTTTGAGAGTGATGATGGCAATGGGTGTGTAAAAGTGGCCTGCATACAACTGATGTTGTTAGGGATTGTGATGGGAGTTGTATGGGCCCCCAATAAAATGATTCATTTAAAAAAAGCGGGGGAGGGGAAAGGGGAAGGTTTTTTGTTTGTTTGTTTTAAAGAGGAGCTTGTACCAAGGGCTCAAGTGGAAAATGTTTGGAAATAAATGTGGCAACATGTGTGCAAATGTGCTTGATACAAATGATGTACTGAATGTTGTAGTAGCTGTTTGAGCCCCCAATAAAATTAGAAACAAAAAGTTTCTTAGGGTTATAATAGAGAGGCTGGGGGAAAAGGGTAGTTAATAATAGTAAGCACAGGATGAAGAAAAGATTTTAAAATTTATTGTGATAAATTTTAAATTTATCACAATAAATTCTTTTGCATGTCTAAATAATTGAAATGTTTGGGGTGAATTATATGTCAATAAAACTTAATAAATAACCTGATTTGGTACTGGAAAAATATATAAGTAGCACAAATTCTGAAAGAGCTTGTCTCATTATGGAGATTATGCAAATGTATTTATGGGTCACACATTGATTTATTAAAAACTTACTCCACGTCAATCAAAAAAAAGAAGACATACAGAATATAACCATATGAAATCCATAATGATATTCATCTCTGTTGAGAAAAATGAGAGTTAATCTTTCTCTCCTTTGATATTATAAGTTATAATCATTCTAAAATTGTAACAAGTCTCAGAAAATTATAGAATGACATCATCTCAAAAATAAAGTATTTCCATTATTATTAAAAAAAAAAGAATAAAGCTGCCTTTGCCAAAAAAAAAAAAGTGAAGGTGAGAAGGGACACTAAAACACCCATGGGGTTGAACCCCGGTAGTGTAAGTGGTTGGGTGCGAAACTGCAGCCCGCGGCCTTGGAAGTTCAAATCCAGCGGTGGCTGGGTAGCACCCATGACCACCTGAGGCAGTGATGCCAACAACAACAACAAAAAAACACCCATGCAGTGAGTATTGTTTTTGTCTCCATAGGAAAGGCAGAGAGGGACAGACCTCACTCCATGCGCCAACCTTTGAAGACAACAAACTGTCATAGAACAGTGAACTAAGAGAGAGGACGACAGAGCCAGGCCCACAGAGAAGCCGGTTGTTTCAAACCGCTAACGTTGCAGTGGCAACCAATGCATTACCACTATGCTACCAGGGTTCCAACACCTGTACACATGCCTTTAAAAACACATATTCCCTAAATTGAGACAATTCAAAAGTCATTCTTGTGCCTATTAAGACACAAATAATACTTGTGAAATTGAAAATGCAATAATCCCATTTGCATCTTATATTATATAAATGAAAAAACTAAAATGCATGATGCATGCCGGAAAAGAAGAAGTTATCATTGTAATCAAAATTCTTTTATTTGCAACGAGGGTCCTCACTATACTTAGTATTTAGGAATTACTTTCTTCTTTTTTTAAAATATCATTTTATTGGACACTTGTACAGCTCCATGCATCCATTGTGCCAAGCACACTGGTTACCTCATGATTTTCAAAATATTTTCTTTCTACTTGAGCCCTTGGTATGAGTTCCACATTCTTTCCCTCCGTCATCCTCCTTGATAATTTTTTGGGGGGCATCACTGCCTTCTGGTGGCTGTGGGAACTACCCAACGCTGCTCCTGAGAGCCACCAAGCCTGGGGGCCACAGTCCCACACTCAACCACTTATGCCACCAAGGCTCAGCTCCCCTTCATGATAATTTATATTTTTCTTATGTCTTACACTGTCTGATGACTCACTTCACCCACTTTTCTATTATACATCCACATGAGAGGTAGTTGTATGCAGATCACTGTGACTGGTTCCACCTTACCCTTACCCACTTGGTATCATTACTCCTTTATTGGTCCGGAGGGATTTATCTGTCCTGGATTCCCTGTTTCCAGCTCTTATCTGTTCCTATATATGTAGCCTGGTCCAGCCAGATTTGCAAGGTGGAATTGGGCTCATGATAGTGGGTGAGGGGTGTGGGTGGGAGGGAAGCATTAAAGAGCTAGAGGAAAGTTGTATGGTATATTGGTGCTATACTACACCCTGATTGGCTCATCTTATCCCTTCCACCCTTCTGTAAGTGGATGCCCACAGATCGGCTTTGGGTCTCCACTCCACACTCCCTCTCTTTCACAATGATTTGATTTTTTGGGGGGGGATCTTTGATGCCCAATATCCAATCCCATCAGTGTCTCATGATCAGAATTCTGATGTAGATACAAAAGTCATTCTTTAGAATATAGAAAAAGTAGTCACTACTTTCATATGGAAAAGAAAAAGACACAGGATCATTCTTTTCCCAGCAAAAAAATTAATAAAGAAGAACAAAGTTGCAGATCTCTCCTTTTTCCCAATCTCAAAAACAATGGCATGGCCTACTATACTCAAAACAGCCTGGTAGTGGTGTAATGAGAAACACATAGATCAATGGAACAGTATAGAAAAGAGAAGTCATTACCTTACAGATAACTAATTTTTTTTTTTTTTTTTTTTTGGTTTTTGTGGGCATCACTGCCTCTGGTGGTCGTGGGCGCTATCCAGCTGCCACTGGATTTGAACCGCCAAGCCCTCGGGCTGCAGTTCCGCACTCAACCACTTACGCCACCAGGGCTCAGCCCCAGATAACTAATTTTTGATAAAGGATTGAAACACATTAAATTGGGAAGAGAAGGTCTCTTTAACACATGATGTTGGTTAGCTTGAGTTTACATTTGCAGAGGAGTTAACGAGAAGAATTTTCAGCAGAATGAATACCTCATTCCATGTCAAGATATGCATTTGAGATGGTTTAGAACCCAAAATGTAAGTCCTATAACTCTAAAAGTTATCAATGGGAAATAGAGGCAAATAGGTGCCCTAATTACATGCTATAAATGCACTCCCAAACATAATGAAGAACAAGTACATGACAAAAGACAAAATATATTACTGGGACTATCAGGGGGAGAACAGGCTTCTGATATACTCACAGCAAGGGTTCAACAGGCAGTTGCATAGCGATAATTATTATTTATTATAACACCAATATATAGATCATGAGAGAGAGAAAAAAGAGCATTAGAAGTTACATATATATCCTTTCATGATACATGCTCACTTCCGCCCTGCTAGAAGGTCCACGTGGAGAGAGAGACAGTGGTACGGCAGCCAAGGGTGAGGCAGACTGAATCGAAGCAGGCTTTCTCCCTATCCTATGTCCCATCACTATATACCCTCTGGAGCCAAGCCAGACCCCTAAATACAGGCAAGTACACAAATCACAGGAGAGGGCTGTTTTAAGGGTTATACGGTGATAAGGGAGTGGTCTTAGGAATGTCTACATGACTGTGTAAAAAGGGGAGTGAAGAGACCAGACCTTAAATTGTGGGGGTAGATAAACATTTCTGTCAGGCTAGGGGCCATTAATAATGGCTCTTGAATCCAGCCCACAGGAGGGAAGTGAGCCATCATCCTAAGAGCAGGGGAGTTAGCTAGTAGTTAGACAACACAAAGGCCCCAAGTAACTGGGAATCCCAGGGAGAAAAGCTAACCCACCCTCCACAACAAATGCTGGCAAACAGTGTGCTTAGTATTTGGAGCATAATAATTGTGGAGAAGTTCTGTCTTCATTCCACATGAGACCATGTAAAAGTTAGAAATTAGATAAATCAAAAAATTCCCCCAAAGAGTGAAAAGATAACCCATAGATTTGAGAATGACATATTAGACAAGAGAATTTTTTTTAATCTATAAGAAAATGTAAACATTTCAACAAGAAAAAGAACAATAACTCATAAAATGAACAGAAGGCATGAATAGACAGTTTTCCCAAGAATACATTCAGGGGACTAATAGACATATGGATAAATGATTTAGATCACTGACCATATAAGAAATGAAAATTAAGCAGTGTAACAATATCATCTCACTCCAGAATTGATAGCAAAGTTTAAAAGGTAAAACAACAAATCCTGTAGTGTGCACGGAGTGATTGGAACCCCCAGCCACTACTAGTGGGAATGTACCACTGGTGGGATACACTGCTGTGGAAAGTAGTCAAGGACTCCATGTGACCTAGCACTTGCTCTACTAGCTCTATTAGCTACCTTTACTAGCAATATTTACTGATCTACTAGCTCTATTTCTACCCTGCAGCAATAGAGAGTGTAACATAGATCTATATCGATCTATAAATACATTTGTATATGCAGACCTATATTAATTGCAAAAAAGCGAAGATGGAAACAACTTAAATGTCTACAGAGGAAAGATGGATTAATACAATTAGGTACATACACACAACACAATGCTAGATCCCATTAAATAATAGTAATGAAACTGTGAAACACCTCAAGACATGCATGAACTTGGAGGACATTCTGCTGAGTTGAAATTCGTCAAACACAAAAGGACAACTGTTGTATGAGACAACTCTTTTTAAAAGGTTTTCATACCAAAAGAAACAGATTTTGTTCGCAGGTGTGAAAGGGAAAGTGAGGTAAGGAGAAGTTATAGGCTAGAGGGTAGACAGGTGTTAACTTGGGTGTAGAGGGTGATAATATACTATAATTAGAAGGGAAAGAGGAAGGTGATAAGGATAGACATTGGGTGATCTGAAATTATTGAATGCAAAAATGATCTTAAATGTAAACTCCATATAATCCACAATAAAAAGTTTGAGAAAACTAATAGATGATAACAAACATCTCTGATTCTCGTTACCCCATCAATTTTTCCCATTTGCTATCTTTAATAGCTACCACATTTCAAATTTGCTTGGTTTGCTTTACTTGCCATTTACTCACTGTCTTGCAGAATTGAAACAAATAAAACTAATTGTTTATTTTAAACAGTTTTGACATATAATTTGCAGATGATTCAATTTGATGCTTTCATTGTGTTGTGCAATCATCAACACATTCAGTTTTGCATCATTTTCTTCACTCTTGTATCCCTTATCATTAGCTCTCTATTTTCCCCCAACCTCCTGTGTTACACAGGGTTCTCTATACGAACAAGATCAGAATGCTTATGATTATATATATGTATATATAAGTATAGGTATGGATAAATATGTATATATAGCATGAAGAAATATAATAGCTAATTAGAACACACAGCAGTAAAGAGGACTCAGTTCAACTCACTTCTATGAAGTTAATATACTGAAAGTCCTTCAACTCATGAGGGCTGCTGGGTCCAAGGTGAAGGAAGCAGACAACTGAGTGTTGTAGAGCAATGAAGGCAGTCTGACCACAGACAGCAAATAGTGGATGGGTCACCAAAAGTCAACCAGACTACAGGAGCCAACAGTCTCAAGGTCACAGATGTATATACCAGCAGCATTGCAAAGTGGGTCTCAAAGGAACCTCAACTCAAGCTCTAGTGACTTGATCCATACCTGTGTCCCACAGGTAGTGTAATTCACAAGTTGAGGCTGGTCTGATTACCAGGGAGCAAGGGAGAGAGAAGTAGGGGCTTGCCGAGCCATTTATCTCTTTGCCCTCCCATCAAACTGGGACCTTATTAATCCCACATGTTCCTATTGGTCAGGCTGGCACAATAAACGTAGCATCACCCCTTCCCTGCCATAATCCTAACAAACGATTGTTTTCGTTACTGTCTCCATAGAATTAGGTATTCTAGATTTCACTGAAAGAAAATTGAACAAAAAACTCAACAATCACAAACATGTAAAACATATAAAAGAAAGCAGAAAATAATAAAAATTAGAACAAAATAAAAGTGAGTCAAAAGGAAAACACATGATCCTAATTTCTAACCTGACTGTATCTTCATTCATATTAATTGAAAAAGTTTTCAAAAACCATTTTTTAGGGAAAAATACTTGTGAAGGTTCTCATTTTGTCATTCTGATCGTTTTGAGAAAGATCAATGATTTTTCTTTTTTACACCACCTTCTGCATGTAAACTTCTGTAATATCCTGACAACATTAATTTAAACTCACTTCTTTCTAATATTCTTATCTAACCTTATGAGTCACTGCTGTGAATTTGTTCTCACATAAGTAATCTTTCCAAAACGAACAACACTTTAGAAAAATTATCATTTTAATGCTAGGAACATAGCTTTCTATGTTTGCTGGCCAACGTTGTCCTTCACTCATTACCATTATTTCCATAAGCATAGTCTGGTACTTATTTTACAGCAGTATGTGAAGAATTAACATAACATTTGCAAAATTACTGTGTAAACAACACTTTTTCAATGTTTATACATTTATGCATTTTTATTTCTTTAAATGTATCTTTTGAGATTTAAGACTATGTTTATAAATATTATATATACAATTTCAGAAATTTATGAATATCTTGATGATAGAGTTTTATTGGTTATCTTTACTTTGTGGACTATTATTTTATACTTAATAGCAATTTTTAGCATATATTTCCCCCAACACAACATATATTACAAAGTTTCTTTTGTTAAAATTTACGTAGCTTTTATATCTCTATAATTTCAACTTCTGTCATCACATATTGTTAACTCTTTCAAAAATCCATAAGGCTATTAAACTTGGGAGTAGTTTTCTTTTAGTGGTATGTTTTAATATTTGCATTATACATTGATGGAATAAATTTCACCATTTAATGATGCTACTGATATATTGTGATTTACTTTCTCCCAGCATGTTATGTTTAGTTACCTACACGCTATTGGTTTCTTCTCAGTTATTCTCCTAATTAGTTATTATCATCTGGGTTACATTTTCAATTTTTGAAGTCTGGGTAGTGCAATGCTTAAGCACTAGGTGGTTAATGAAAAGGCTAATGGTTCAAAACCACGTAGGGGTTTAATCAGAGAAATATTTGATTTGCTTTCACCAAGAGTCAAGAAAACCCTAGCGAGAAGTTCTGTTCTGTAACATTTGTGGTGGTGTGAGTCAAAATTGACTCAACAGCACCAAAGAGCAACATTATAGGCTCTATTAGAGCTCTAAGTATAACACAAATTTGACAATCCAAGTATATTTTGTTTGCTCTGCATGTGACAGTGAGCACACGGTAGACTGCTAACCAGAAGGTCAGTGATTTGAAACCACTAGCAGCTTCCTGGGAGAAAGACCAGGTTTCCACTTCCATAGCAAGTTGCAGTCTCTGAAGCCCACAGGGGTACTTGTGCTCTGCCCTGTAGGGTTGCAATGAGTCAGAGAGAACCCCATGCCAGTGAGGCTTTTAAATTTTTGTGCCACAATGAAATTACCAGGGAGGCATGGCTTAAAAAACAAACAAATTGTCCGTGGCACAGCTAGAATGCTTCTTGTAGGCAAGGATAGTGAAGTTTGCTCCTTTGGAAATGGTATCAGAAGAGACCAGACCCTGGAGAAAGCCATTCTTGGTAAAGCAGAGCGCAGGGAACAAGAGGAAGGCCCTGGACAAGGTGGGTTGACACAGAGGCTGTAGCAAGGGGCTCGCGTGTAGGAATGCTTGTGAGGATGGCGCAGGACCTAGCCGCGTTTCATCTGTTATACGTACATCTGTCGATATGAGTTCAAATCACACAGTCAGCAACTTAGGAGAATGACCACAAGATTTATCTTCTCAGCTCTGAACACTTTGCTCCACCGTCATCTCTCCACTCAGAATTCAAGATGGGAAACTTCGTGCATGTCCAGTTTCTCGATTTTGTAGCAAACCTGTCAATGATGTAAATTTGCTGAAGGAACTGTAACTTTCCATCTTATTAAAGATGTGATTATTAAAGATACATAGGTGAGAAGATAGCGTTTTAGAGAACATATTGATTGACTTTAAGATGTCAAATTTTTTGCTAAACCAACTTTTATTCAGACATCTATTAACTTTAATAATCCTAACCAATAAAGGAACTTTACTACTGCAAGGAAGCCTGCAATGGATAGAAGCATTCTTGAAAGAAGCCGGGTTTCATTTGCATAGTACTTCTTTAAATTTGGAGAGAACATTTCTTTAGGTGACATTGTAATGAAAACTAGTCTCTCACCAGGACAGAGGATCCCTTTAGGACCAATGGTGACAGGTGCGATGCTGGGAGGGTGGAAGGAAGCTGGTATGGAAATGGGGACTGATTAGAAGAATCTACATATAACCTCCTTCTTGGGGTACAGACAACAGGGAAGTGGGCAAAGGGAGATATCAGAGAGTGTACAAAATGACTAAATAATAGTATGTAAATTATCAAGGGTTCGTGAGGAAGGGTGTAGGGGAGAGAGAGGAAAAAGGAGCAGCTAATACCAAGGACTTAAGTAGAAAGAAAATGTTTTGAGAAGGATGATGGCTACAAATGTACAAATGTACTTTACATACAATGGATGGATGAGAGTTGTATAAGTCCTCAATAAGATGATTTTTAAAAAATTCTCTCTTTCTGCCTGTTTTAAAATTTAAGAGGTTAGCCGCTGATCTAGAGAATGTTAATTGGCAGTCATTTGAGTATGCTACAGTCATTCCAGTATTTCTAATTCTGGGGCTGTGATATCTTGCTATGTAAGGAGTCTGGGAGACTCTGTGAGTTAGGTGTTGGCCTGCTAATCGCAAGGTCAGCCCCTCACCACCACCAATAGTTCCACAGAAGTAGATGAGAGTGTCTATTCCTTATAGATTTACAGGCTTGGAAAGCTTGTATAAGGTCTTTGAGTGAGAATCGACTTGATGGGTCATTTGTCATAGTAGATAGCCTCTCAGAGTCCAAATTGACTTGACAGTATTGGTTTTGTGTGGTTTGATCATGTTACGCCTTATATAAGTATGAATTACACCTCAGTATAAAGAAGACAAAAATCCTCATAACTGGATGAACAGGCAGCAACATGAAAAACAGAAAGTACTGAGAAATCATGTTGATATTTTTAGGGGTTTTATTTGTTTGACCTCATGATCAATGCTCATTGAAGCAGCAGTCAAGAAATCATGCAATGTATTGTACTAAGCAAAAATCTGCCCAGAGAAACCTCATTAAAGAGTAAAAAAGCAAAAGTGTCAATTCAGGACTAAGAGCTGCCTGACCCAACACGTGGTATTTTCTGTTGCCTCACCTGCATGCCAAAGGTGACCAACAAATAAGGAAGAGTGAAGAAGAATTGACGCACTTGACATTGGCACAATAATGTACTGCCAAAAGAACGATGATTCTTGCTGGAATAGTGGTTTAAGCATGGGCCTGCTATCCACGAGATCAGTGGTTCAAAGCCATCGTCTGTTATGTGGAGAAAAATGAAGTTTTCTACCTTCATAAATATTTATAGTCTCAGAAATCTGCAGAGGTCAGTCCTAGGATGTCCTATAGCATCACTATGAGTAGCCTTTGACTTAATGACAGTAAGTTTGTTTTTGTTGTTTGAGCATATTTTTGGACAAAAAACCAAACATATGTGCAGTGCATGAAATATAGCCAAAGGTGTCTTAGGACACTGTAAGACTCTGTCTCATGTACTTGGCACAGGTTATTAAAAGGAAGTAGTACCTGGGGAAGAATATCAAACTTGGTAAATTGGAATACTATTTAAAAGCTAGGGGGGGGGATCTTCAATGAGGTGGATTACAGGAGCTGCAACAATGTGCTCGAGCACTGCAGTAATTACATTTAAGGATAGTGTGGGTCATGGCAGTATTTTATTTCCTTTTTACATTTCTTTAAGATCTCTATGACTGTACACTAAATATTTTGAACTAGATATTCTATGATACTTCAAACTGAATAACTCCAATCCATTTTATTTAGTTTTATTTCACTCACTTACTGCCACCAAATTGATACGGACTCATGGCCACCCCACAGAACAGGGTAGGACTGCCCTGCTGTACTTGAATTTTCTATGAATCGGAACAAACTCGATAGCATCTAACAGCAATGACAGTAAACATGTGACAGTTACTGCACAGTTTCAAAAATCAAACTCATGCCAGCCAGTGTATTCTGACTCATGGCAAGCCTGAATGACAGGGCTGAACTACGCCTGTGAGTTTCAGAGACTGTTAACTCTTTCTAGGAGTAGAAAGTCCCATCTTTCTGCAGTCCCTCCGATTAGTTGCTGGTGGTTTCCAGTGACTCCCTTCTTGGTTGGCAGCCTAATATGTAATCATTACACCACCAAGTCTCCTGCACCTCAGCTAAGTTTAGCAATATTAAACAAATTAAAGTGGTTACTTCTTGAGTTGTGATCAGGAAGGTCTATGGCTTGAAACCACCAGCTGCTCCATGGGAGAAAGACAGGGCTTTGACCTCCCATACACTGTGAAGGTCTTGGAAACCCGCAAGGGCAGTCTTACGCTTGTATATAGAGTGGCTTTGAGTCTGTATCAATATGATGGCAGTAAGGGAGTGAAGTAAAACTAAATAAAATGGATAGGAGTTATTCAGTTTGGAGTATCATAGAATATCTATTCAAATTATTTAGTGTACAATCATAGAAATCTTAGCGAAATGTAAAAAGGAAAGTCAATAAAATCTTTGAAGATCCACACCAGAGTCTTTGTGCAGAGGACTCGAGCTCCTGCTGTGGCTATCATATAGTTAATTTTATATTAAAATATAATAAAGTGAATTGAGCCTACCTAAAAAAATTTTGAATCTAAAACAATTCATTTATTGCATGAAATTTGGCTTTGTAACCATGGGCTGTATGTATATGTAAGTTTATAACTCAGGATCTTCCTGTAATATTGATGATGCCCAATTTATTAATTTTTCTTTCTCATTCATGTTTTTTAAAAAATCAGGATTTGTTGTATGAGGGTAAGAGTTTCTATTATGTTCTCTTCTTCAGGATACATTTAATTTTATATTTTACAATTAAAATTTTAGATAATTTTGAGTTATTTTTTATACATGGCCTTGTTATAGGTTGAGATTGTTTTGTTCTGTAAATGTACAGCCACTTGTTTTAATAATAATTGTTGAAAACACAACTCCTTTATAAATTTCATTTTCATCTTTGTCAAAATAAATATATGTGTATGTTTTATTTATAATTTTATTTCTAAATTCTGCTCATCTTATTGATATTTCTACTCCTTTATCAAGACTACCCATATTCTCTTTTTAAAATTAGTTTTTGTTTTGTCTCTTTGTTTAATAAATTATTTTATTAGGGACTCTTAAAGTTCTTATAACAATTCATACATCAATTATATCAAGCACATTTGTACATTTGTTGCCACCTCATTTCCAATATATTTTCTTTCTATTTGAGCCCTTGGTATCACCTCTTCTTTTTTCCCTTCCTCCCCCATCATCATAAACCCTTGATAATTTTGAAATTATTTTAGTTTTCATATTTTACACTGTGTGCTGTCTTCCTTATGATAGAAATCACTACTCTCAATATTGGCCTATTGATCCTAAGGGTTTTTATCTGTCCTGCATTGTTTGTGTCAAGATCTCTTTTCTGAGTTCTTTTCTGATTTGTAAGACAGATATGGGGTCATGATGGGGAGTGTGGGAAGAAAGTATTAAAGAATTAAAGAAAGGTGTGTTTCATAGATGCTATGAAACTGCTCCCTGGCTGGCTTATCTGTTCCTTTGACCCTTCTGAGAGGGGATGTCCAACTGTCTACAGATGAGCTTTGAGTCTTCATTCTAATCCCTCTTATTTGCATCAATATGATTGTTTGTTTAGGGTCTTCTGATGCCTGATACCTGATTCTGTTCACATGTATGATCACACAGGCTGGTGTGATTCTTACATGTGGACTTTGTTGCTTCTCAGCTAGATGACTGTTTGTCTATCTTCAAGTCTTTAAGACCCCAGATGGTATATCTTTTGATAGCTGGGCTTCATCAGCTTTCTTCACCACATTTGCTTATGCACCCTTATTGTCTTCAGCAATTGTGTTGGACAGTTGAGTATCACAGAATGTTAGGCTCTTAGAACAAAGTGTTGTTGTATTAAGGGTGCACTTGAATAGAGGCCCAATATTCATCTTCTACCTTAATACTAAGCCTATAAGTAGAGGCACATAGATATATTTCCAAATCATCATACATAAACACATTTATATATGTACATGTCTGTATTTAGATCTCTATAAGTGACCTTTGCCTCCCAGTTCTTTCCTCTATTTACTTCTCTTTTCTCTTGTCCCACTATCATGTTCAACCTTCATTTGGGTTTCAGAAATTCCTCTCAGTTATATTGCCCTTGATCAAGCCTTACCAGGCGTCCTGTACCCTCCTTGCCATTGATTTTGGACAACTTGTGTTCCCTCTCCCTGGGTTTGTCAACATCCCCTTCCTTCCCCCCCACCTCCTCTTTCCCACTGTTCTTCTGGCACTGTTCTTGAAGTTGTTTTCTCAAGATTTCTTATCCTGCCTTTCTTACTTAGATAGACCCACAGAGTTAATAAGATGCACAAAAACAAGACAGAGCAAGACAAAACAACAAAAGAAAACAAAACAACAACAGTAACCAAAGCCCATCTGTAAGCAACTGGACATCCCCTTACAAAAGGGTCTCAGGGAGGAGATGAGCCAGTCAGGGTGCAGTATAGCACTCATGAAACATACAACTTCCTTTAGTTTTTTAATGCATCTTCCCCCACTATCACGATGCCATTTCTACCTTAGAAATCCCGCTAGACCAGAGAATGTACACTGTTGCAGTTAGAGTTGGAAACAGGGAACCCAGGACAGATAATTTCCCCAGCACCAATAATGAGAGTAGCAATACCAGGAGGGAAAGGGAAAGGTGGGGAATAAAGGAGGAACCAAACACAATGATCTACATATAACCCCCTTATATTACCCCCTCCCTGTGCACGGACAAGAGAAAACTGGATCAGACAGTGTAAGACATGAACGAAATTTTTTAAAGTATTAAGGGTTCATGAAGGAAGGAGGGCTCAGTAGGGGAGGAATGAAAGCTGGTACAAAGGACTCAAGTAGAAAGAATGTACAAATGTGCTTGACACAATGGATGATGTATGGATTGTCATAAGAGTTGAATGAGTGCCCAATAATATGATTTTAAAAAATCAGTGTTTGGGGTTTACAGGAAGTGGTTTCTGTAAAAATTTTGTTATACTTACATTTGAGCTTTAATTTTTAAAAGCTATTATAAGTGGCATTGTGTGTGTGCTTTTTTAAAGTGTCTTTGCCTTTCCATGAAGCTAAAATTAAGACTTGCTATTGAACTATCTGCTTTACTTGACTTCAGGGAAATCAAAATCCTGATCTATTTTTTAAACTGCCATCAAGTCAATTCTGACTCACAGAGATTCTGTAGGACAAAGTCTGTGTGATTTGGACAATATAACTCTTTACCAGAATAGAAAGCCATGGCTTGCTCCCATGAAGCAGTTGGTGGTTTTGAATTGCTGAATTTGTACCTAGCAAACCCAAGACATAACCACTGTGTTACTTGTCAAAAGCATGCATTAGCTTAAGTTGACCCTCTGTGAATTTTTTTTCCTTTTTTAAAAATGGAATTTTGAGAGACTATGAATTCCTGGTGGAGCACAAAAATTAAGAATCAAAACTCCCCTCTACAATGGATTCCTTTGGCATTTTATTTCAAAAAGAACAATATTTGCAAAATAAATACAGGACTTTGCTAATTAGTCAAAGGTAAGGAAATGTTTCAAAGACATATATTCTGCTCAAAGTTTAGTTTTAACAATGTTCACAGATCCTTACACATTTTTGAAAAATAGAAATATGTTAAAATTGAAAGTTGATCTATGAGATTAAAAACGAGGTGTGCTTAGCAGAGCCTTGCAGCCACCTTAGTGTAGAAAACTTTTGTGATTGTTTCTGGGTGAAATGGCATTAGGGTCTCCAGATTCACCAGGGGGATTTTCACAGTTATAAATTGGGAGATGAGATTACTACTGGTGTTGGAAGCATGAACACAGATATTGATTAAAATGTCACAAGCCAGAGACCATTTATGTTAAAAAAACTTTACAATTTTGTAAGACACAGACATAGTCCTTCCTTCTGTAATGAAGGGCCAAGGATGGGGTAGATTATACCTCTGGAGATCAGTGAGATGAAAGATGCCCTCCTAGTCTTCACTCCCCATTGCACTTACCTCTTAGTCTGAAGTAAATAAACGAAACGAGCATGGTGATGAAGATCACCAGCACACACAGCATCGCAACCATATCTTCAAACCACATAGTATCCAATTGAAAATGTGGATCTGAAGTAGGAGCTAGAAAGAGATGCAAAAATTTGGAAGGTCACAAGAGATGACTGTACAAGAGCTTTGTAATATATTTCTTTTTTTTTAGGTGTCTAGGAACCTTGTTGAAACATTGGCATTTCAAACCCACTCAATATCTCTGTGGGATAAATATTGAGTGATCTGCTTCTATAAAGATTATAGAATAGAAAACTGTAAGGAATTGTTCTACTCTATCATATGGGGTCACTATGAATCAAATATTGATTTGATGAGCCACATAATCTCATACATTCTGGGTCGATAAAAGATATGAAAAATCAAGATTAGATCATGTGGACAGTGCTAGAAAGAATATGATTTTGACTTCATTACCATGCGTTAAGTTTTCACTAATAAAAAGCCCATTGGGAAAAAAAAAACTAAAAAAGTCCTCACAATCTGTCCATTAGACAACATCGTGATAAATGAAGAAATGGTTGAAGTTGTCAAGGACTCCATTCTTGGATCCTTGATCCACACTCATGGAAGCAGTCGTGAAGAAAACAAATGACATTGCATGAGGCAAATCTTCTGCACAATCCTTCTATAAAGGGTTGAAGAACAAGGATGTCACTCTGAGGATTAAGGTGTAACTGAGCCTAGGCATGATAATTTCAGTTGTCTCATAGATGTGTGAAAGGTGGACAGTGAACACGAATGATCACAGAAGAATGGACTGATTTGAATTATGGTGAAAAGTATCAAAAATTATGGATTATAAGAAGAACAAACAAATGCATCTTGGAAGAATCCAGTTAGGAGGTTTCTTGGAGGTAAGATTGACTAAACTTCATTTGACATACTTTGTCCATGCTGTTAGGAGAGACCAGTCCCTGGAAAAGGAGACACTGCTAACACGGAGAGTCAATAGAGAAGAGGAAGACACTCAGTAATAGTGACAGACACAGTGGCTGCAGTAAGGGGTCCGAATACACTCACAACCGTGAGGACGGCACAGGACCAAGCAGCGTTTTGTTCTCTTGGACATAGGGTCACTCTGAGTCAGAATCTCCTCACTGGCCCCTAACAGCAACATGGGTCACACAAATAGGACTCTTCTTTGATTCAATCTCTATTCAGAGACATGGCATTCAGGGAGGGAACATTTCTGTAAGTTTCCTACGTTTGGATACTACTTACCTCGATGCTGATACAGACAGAAAGATAGTCCAGGGATTGCACATATTGGAAGAAGAATTATAACTATACCCTCAATGATAAAACAGCAACCTGAACCTAAATAAAAAGAAATACAATAAATTCCCAATTAGTGGTTTGGAGGGTTTTTTAATTTTTTTAAAAAGACCAATAAAGTAAGAGTTATATCTCACTTCCATCTAAAATATTCCTTTACAATTAGCTAAATTTTTGGTGTCAAGACCTGGCAGGTCCTTGTGATAAGGACAAGAAGTAGAAATGTGAATTGCATGTGACAACTTAGCAGCTGAAGCTAAATTGGCAGAAAGAATGGAAATTATTTTTGCTTTTCTTCCTGAAGTCGATCAATTACTGTGTCTTACTGCAGAGCATGAGAGGTTTTGCTGGTCTTTATATTTCTATCTAGAGTATGAAGAGACTAGAAGGTAGCTCAGGGTATATCTGAACTGCCCAAATGATCAGAGAGCTTTAAATGGATGATGAATTTCAAGAATGAAAATATCATCTTACAATACAATGCTAAAAAAAATTCTTAGTACATAACATATGTATTTTTGTTTTGTCTTTTGGGCATCAATGCCCTCTGATGGGAATAGGAGGCCCAGTCTAGCTCCTGGAAAGCTGCTGCTGGATTTGAACTACCAACCCAGCGGGCTCCAGTCCCGCACACAAACACTACATCACTAGGGCTCAGTCTCATACCATATATTTTGAAATACTTTTATTAGGAGCTCTTACATCTCTTTTCACAATCCATACATTCATCCATTGTGTCAAACACATTTTCACAAATGTTGCCATCATCATTTTAAAGCATTCTCTTCCCACTTGGGCCCCTGATATTATTAGCTCCCCATTTCTTCTTTCTCTCTCCTCCACTTGTCCTCCCTCATGAACCCTTGATGAGTTATGGATTACTATTTTCATACTATCCTCATTCACCCCTCACCCATTTTTTCTGTTATTTATACCCCAGGGAGGGTTTTTTTGTGTGTGCTGGATCCTTGTGATCAATTTCCCCTTCTCTTCCCTTTTCTAATTCTCCTTGCATCTCTACTCACATTGTTGGCCCTGAGGGTTTATATATCCTGGATTCCCTGTGTTGTGGGCTTTTTTATAAAGCAGTGTGAATGTTCTGGTCTGATTTTTTTTGTAAGGCTGAATTGAGGTCATGATAATGGGGAAAAGGAAACATCAAAGAACTAGAGGAAAGTTGTGTGTTTCATCGGTGCTACACTGTACCCTGACTGGTTCATCTCTTCCCTGTGAGTCCTCTGTGAGGGGAGGTCCAATTGTCTACATATGGACATTGGGTCTCCACTCCATGCCCCCCTTTCCACTTCCCCCATTCACTGGCATGATTTTGTTCTGGGCCCTAGATGCCTGGTACCTGATCCCATCAATACCTCATGATCACACAGACTGGTGTGCTTCTTCCATGTATGCTTTACTTCCTCTCAGCTAGGTGGCTGCATATTTAGTTTCAAGCCTTTAAGACCCCAGATGTTATATCTTTTTGTTGCTAGGCACTATCAACTTTCTTCATCACATTTCCTTATGCACCCATTTTGTCTTCAGCAATTGTGTCAGGAAGGTGAGCATCACAAAATGCCATATTGCTAGAACAAAATGTTGTTGTGTTGAGGGAGTACTTAAGTTGAGAACCAATGTCCATCCTCAACCTTAATTCTTAACATATAGATATGAGTGCATAGTTCTATTCCCCTCTCATTTTGACATACACACACATATCTTCATGCCCATATTTAGGCCCCTATAAATGTCCTTAGCCTCAGTATTTGTGATGAATCTTCTATGAGATGAGATGTGATCATTCCCGAAAAATTAGCTCTGCTTTCATGCACATTATCCATTTGAAATAATTTGAAGCACATTATGGAAATGAACAAAATGTTGGGATTCAAATTTCACATGAGGAACAAATAGAAGCAAAACTCTCAAAGGATCAAACACTCTAAACCCCTGAAAAATTAACATAGGAAAAGACAATATTTACTACATATGAACTTAGAAGACTAAATGAAGCATAAGATTCAAAGAGTAATTCTTCAATACAAGAGGAAGTGTAATAAAAGATATAATGAAACACCTGAATGAAATAAAATAGAACAAGACAGATCACAAAAAAACCACTCTTTTGAAGATCTGGAAAATGGACTTCTAGAAAATAGTTTAATTTTAGAAAGCAATGATTGGAGAGGAGAGAGATTGTAAGTTAGTGGCTTTCTGGTATAAGCATCTTCCCCAACCCCACAGCTACAATAGCAGAAAATGGAAGGGGGTGGTTTCAAGTTGGGCTGTTAATGGAAAGGTAGCCAGTTCCACAAGGTCACTTCTAGAGAGAAAGAGAGGCTTTATGCTTCCACAAAGATTCACATTCTCAGAAACTCAGGGGACATCTCTATACTGTCTTATGGAGACACAGTGAGTTTGAGCTGCCAGGAAAGCAGCTGCAAATGTAAAGAACAAACCCAAGAATCAAGACATGTATAGCGGGATTGAGACCCCAAATCTGAGTTGAAGCTCTTTCCAAATATTCAGTTGACAGATCAACAACACAAAAGAAGGGGCGAGCAGAGAGGACATGCTCAAAAAACCAGGAAGAGATCACAGAAATATTGATCTTTGACAATTGCAATTATAATAGAACTTGTGATTTTAATGCAATCCATCTTCATATTATGAATATCTATATTTTGTCTTAGATATTAAGTCTTATCATTTTTACTTCCCCAATCATTGAAGATGAATAAAAATGTTTTCTCCTTTAAAGTTAAACAACTTGATGTTGCAACTAGTATGATTCTCCTAGTACAGTCTGCTGTTTCCTGGCATCATACACTGTATCAGTGATTTCTAAGCTATTCTTCCTGTGTGGTTTGGACTTTGCTTCCTACCCTGTCTGAGACATTAAACCCCTTAAGATGTCAAAAGGAAATCTATTGAGATGATTTTAGCAAGAGATAATAAAAAAGGAAGTGTTGAAAAAAGTCTACCAAGCCAGAGAATAATTTGGGTCACTTATCTTTCTTTTTCTCACATGTAATTAGTGTAAACCCAAACCACACGCACTGCCATGGAGTCAGTGCTCATGCATAGCCACAGCCCCATGGGCTTCTGAGACTACAGCTGTTACCTGTGTAGAAAGCCCTCTTTCTCCTGAGGAGCTCCTAGTGATTTTGAACTGATCACCATATAGACGGCATCCCAACGTCTGACCATGACAACACCAGGGTTCTGATTTTATGACCTAGACCTTTAGACTTAGCACAGAGGCCAGTAACTGGAAAGGGTTTACCTGACGACACATCAAAATTGTGTTAGATATTCCACATTAAAGGACTTTCCCAGCTTATTTGGAAAGCAATTACCATAGGAAAAAATGTTTCACCATGACTGAGGTATAAGATCCTATAGCAAGAGAAACTTATATAGGACCAAGGAAAAGGTGTAGGATATATGTCTAACGTACACCTCAAGAACTTAGAACTTCCAGAGGCAAATATGGCTTTAGTTCTCAAGGTTCATTCAGCTTTAGTTACTTCTTTTTTGTTATTATCACCCTTACCCGCTTACCTGGCTGTGTAAAATGTAGATTACAGCTAGGTATCATGACAAAGATCACCAACATAATCGCAATCATGGACAGAATCAGTAGCCAAACAGTGTTCCATGGAAATAATTGTTCTGAAATAGAGAGTTATAAAAATTGTGTCATTTTAGTAATTCAACATCTTTGGATCGTCCAAACTTGAAATGGTGATTTAATGAAAGCATGGTTCCTTCGGGGCCCTGCACTCTTGACTACAAGACCTAGCTGTGGAAAGTAGTTATAATTGAATGGATGCAAAGTCACATATATTATGAAGTAGAGGTAGGCCTGTGCGAGTTAGAAAATGTAGCATAGGTGAGTGTAGACCATTCTCCCCAGGTCTTCATGTTTCATGTTGCTTCTTATTTTCCCTAACTGAAGAGAAGGGACAGAGCTAAGTTCTTATTTCAGTCTAGGAACAGGCTTGTAGGCCCATAACGAAAGTTCTAATGTCTTCAGTCCACTTGTCTAAATGCTCTGTATAGGTTGAGCCCTCAATTCTGAAAAGAATTGTGTCTGATTTATTCTACTTGATTATATTTGAAGACAAATTTATGTAGGCCATCCTGTCTTTCTATGCACGTGAGCAAGCGTCTGCTTTCTTGCTCTGGTTTGTGCACACTGAGCATAGACATTAGTCATTTCATTTGATAACTGCCTATCCTTTTTCTGGGGGTGCTGGAGGGAGGTCTCCCTTACTCAGCATGTCATTATGTGATACAATACTACACAAGTAAGATAATCCAAAGGTCTTCTATATATTTCATCAATATTGTTCTGCTACTAACAATTTGGGGTATGTTTAACGTGGAAGATTAAGTTGGTGATTTTTGCACATGTAATTTGTGAGAGTGAGAGCTACATGTCTTTGGAGCCAATCCTCTGCTCATCAGAACACTTCCACAGGATAGCCCAGTGAGCTCAAAACAGCATCATCAAATCCAAAGTCAAGCATGAACGGTCTCGAGGAAGACTGACTCTGACTATGATATTTTCTTTTATGATATTTTGGCTCTTATTCATGTTTTCTGACTTCCAGTAAAGTTAGTCGAAGTCTCTCTGAGATGGCTTTATCTCCAAAACCTATAGGCCTATTCCTCAATTGTACTAATTATAGTTATCTATAATATGGTTTTAAAACTGCATACATACTTTAAGTACATATTGACTGAGAAGGTATGAGGGTAAGTAAAAAAAACAATTGCTCCAAAATCATAGAAGCTTTTACTAAAAAATAGAATGTGAAGTTATTGCATCTTGACATGAGGAGATTTGAGGCACTCACTGAAGAATATCAACAATTTCAGTCTTCAGTGTGGGTTGCAACTGAATGTAAAAAAGACCCAAATCCTCCCAAA
>PVJH01034561.1:0-20503 GCA_004026705.1 Nesogale talazaci
ATGCTCACTTTTCCAACACGATAGTTGAAGACAAAGCAGGTGCATAAGCAAATGAGATGAAGGAAGCTGATAGTCCCAGCTATCAAAAGATATAGCATCTGGAGTCTAAAAAGCTTGACGTTAAACAAGTAGCCATCTAGATAAGAAGCAACAAAATCTACATGGAAGCACACCAGCCTTCACAGGGTGTTGAAGGGATCAGGCATCAGGCATCAAAGAACAAAAAATCATATCATTGTGAATGATGGGGAGTACAGATTGGGGACCCAAAGCACATCTGTAGGCAACTGGACATCCCATTACTCATGGAGGAGAAAAGCCAGTCAGGGTGCAGTGTAGCAATGATGAAACATATAACTTCCCTGTAGTTTTTCAATGCTTTCTCCTCCCTCTCCTCTCCCCCGCCCAATATCATGATCCTAATTCCACCTTACAAATCCACATAGACCAGATGATGTACATTGGTATCGATAGGAACTGGAAACACAGGGAATCTAGGACAGATGATTCCTTCAGGATTACTGCTGAGAGTGGCGATACTGGGATGGTGAAGGGAGTGTGGGATAGAAAGGGGGAATTGATTACAAGGATCTACATATAGCCTCCTCCCTGGGGCATGGACAACAGAAAAGTGGGTGAAGGGAGATGTCAGACAGTATAAGATTGATGAAATAATAATAATTTATATATTATCAAGGGTTCATGAGGAAGGGGAGCAGGGAGGAGGGGACAATATGAGGACCTGATATCAAGGACTCAAGTGGAAAGCAAATATTTTGAGAATGATGTTGGCAACAAATGTGCTTGACACAATGGATATATATATATATATATATATATATATGGATTATGATAAGAATTATATGAGGCCCCAATTTAAAAGAAAATGATAATGTAAAAATATGTGGCAACATAGTGTATAAAAGTTACATGTCGCAAACATGATCTATCCTTCTAGTCAAACTCCACCCCCACCCCCCACCACCACTACCTGCCACCCGACTACACATACATAAGGCTGTCTCTTCAAAGCAAGGAGAGAGTGAGTTGGCCTCGTGGTATCAGGAGGAACCCGACGCTGGAGAAGGACTTCAAGCTAGGTAAAGTAGTCGATGAAGCACAGGAAGACGCTTGACAAGGTGAGCTGACAGAGCACTTGTCAAAATGGGCTCAGACACGTCAACAATTGTGAGGGTGGCCCCATTCTATAGCTCATGTGACGCCGTGAACATGAGCTAGAGAGCACCGAACAGCGAGAAGTGATTGTAATAGAATAGCGAGGTGGTATAAATGGCTGAGTTTGGGGTGACTGACCCAAAAGTCAGGGGGCTGGATCCATGTAGAAGCTCTTCAGAATACAGGCTCAGAGTTGACTTCTGCCAACTCATCTATTGGAAACTCTGTGGTTCCACTCTAACACACACGGGGTCATCCCGAGTCAGGAAGGACTTTCTTCTCCATGCGACAGCCCCTGGTTAGGGAGTCTCCTTCCACTGGGTATACGTTACTTCCTTCCTTCAGTTCCACACCCCCATTTCTGAGACAATCTATAAAATAGACATTTCCTAGGAACAAACTGACTTCAAAGTGGAGGGCAGCGTGAGCAGTGAAGTCCCAGGGAAGCCCAACTGGGGAGGTGGCCTTCCCACTGAAGCAGCCTCGCGTGTGAATTCAGGTTTGTATTACACATCCCTTCAAGCAGGTGGTTCTCTCTTGTCTTGCACCTTAGGACAGGGGGATCATGGAGGGAGGGAGAGTGGGGAGCGCAAAGTGTTCAGAATGTGGGTTCGCTCCGAGTTTCTCTACTTACTAGGGACAAACTTGAGTAAGTGATGTCATCTTTCTCACTCTCATTTGACTCAGCTGTAGAATCAGAAAAACAAAACAGTCTTGCACAGTTATTTAGAGTAAGATGTCTAGACCAAGAGGCCTACTGCCATGCCTGGCATTTTAGAAGGCAGGAAACAGAAACTTCTTCCCCTTTCCCATTCAGTGGCCACAACAGACATGGACCACAAGAGGTCTTCTCCCGGCACCATAGGTTTGCAGAAGACGCTCAACATCTAAAATCCCACCACGGTTGTCACCTTTGTGCATTTCTAGAAGAAGAAAGCCCAAAGGAAGACTTGAAGAAATGTAAAAAAAAAAAAAGAGAGAGAGAGAGAAAGCATGAGTGGTTCACATGACTTCTCATGTGAAGGTCAGCGGTTTAAATCCACCCAGGAGAGTACTGCGGAAGAAAGGGACTGCAATCTGCTCTGGTTACGATTATAGCCAGGAAAACCCCAGATAGCAGTTGTACTCTGTAACCCACAGAGTCACCATGCGTCAGAATCTACTTGATGACAACCTTCATGCAAGAAGTTCATCAGAAAAAGCCTTTGTTTCCGTCAGAACTACAGATGTAGCAGATGTCCGTGGAAGGCTTTCACGGGGCAGGTGAAGGTTGAAAAAGAAAAGGGGAGGGAGCGCTAAGCCGGCAGTAAATTGTCCCCCAATTAAAAGACTATTAAGTCCAACATTTGAATTTGTTACGAATTTGACCTAGAAATTAGGTTGGGAGCAGAAAGAAACCTTCCTATTCCACTTGCCTGCAAGTGGAGCACCCGTGGCATTAGCCCTGCTAATCACTGCCGTGTATTCCCTGGCGGGACCCTAAGGGACCCAATGAAGCCAAGCTTCCCTATTAAAACCACCTAAATATAGCCTCGGTGGTGTTATGGTTGCTGGGCCTTTTTACAGTTCAAGATCCAAAGCAAGTATTAATCTGCAGTCCAGATATAATGGAGCCCGTTCTATGTCCACCCCCTTCCCTCCTCCCTCTGGAGTCTTCTTACCCCTTCCTCTGCCAGAAAAGAAATCACTCCACCAGAGGGGAGTGTCTGGAGGCCACCTTCTTGTCCTGCCAAATGCCTTCAGGGGTAGCTCGGGGAGACAGTCCTAAAACGTATTTACAGACATATCCAAGGGACATTGGCCACACAGCAGAATGCAAGCTTCCGAAGCAAAAGACAGTCTGACAAGGAGCAAGGGAAGGAAGATAAGGGTTATCCCCCTGGGATCACATGTCATGGAGTTGGATTCCTGGTTCTGCCATTATGACTTGGGGCCCACTTCTTAATCTTCGCTGTATCGTCTATCCAACAGATACAGAACTAGAAGTCTCTCTTAGGGTCATTCAGATGATCCAGATCAGGAAGTGCTTCCTGCCATTTTTCATGTCGTTGCACTTATTGAAAATGCCATTTTTACATTATACTCCTGTGATGTGATGAAGCAGCTTAAGCTCAAAATAGACCTTTATCTTTTCTCAATGCCATAGAGTTGGGAACTGTGACCTGTGATTAGCACCCCAATGTATAGCTCTGACCCCACCGGGGCGTTGACTTCCTTATAATTATTTCAATATCATGCTAGTCTAAGTTATCCTCCAGCAGATTCTGGATGGAGTAGAAAGAACTGTGTTCCACAGGGCTTATGTTCCTTTCATTTTTATTGAAAACTGGGTGAAGGTTCAGATAGCAGATTTGTTTTCCATTCATTGTCATCCGTATTCTGTTCCATCTTATTCATGGCAATCCCCACAATGGAGGATCCAGGACTTAGTCTACGTTCTCCCTGCGTTTCCTACTTCTCTCCCTCCTCCTGAACTTTGTCCTGGGGTAAATGCTGCCCTTTTGATCTCAAATGGTCAATTATGACAAGGTGTGTGAACCTCCTTAGTGTTACTGTTTCCCTTATTAACTTGGCTATTGCTTGGCTGAAAATCAAGCCACAGGGATAAAGTTCCGTTCCAGACATAAAGGTTGACTAGAGGACATAGTTTCAGGGCATTCCACCAGTCTAGTTCCAAACCGTAATCTCCCTTTTTATGACTTCAAGATTGGTTCCATATTTTTCTCCCACTCTAGGAACAATCCTCAAATGTGCTCCCTTTCAGAGTGGTTGGTAGTGGCTGCCTGTGTCATCCAGTTCCTCCAGTCTCAGCGTCCTGATCACTGATGTTTGTATGGTTTCTTACACCATGGGACTAATTGCTTTATAAAGAGAAAGACAGCCTTAGGTGGCTATGAACTTTTAAGACCCTAAACACTATAGTTTTGTGGATTATTTTATGTCAGTTGATCTTAGTATTACCTGAGACTGTGGTCCTCATCTATCACATTCCTTGAAGTAGTTGGTCCTGTGTAACAAGCTTTCCTAACACTCCACCCTGTACACTCAACCACATTTGTGGATATATTTGCAGCAAAGGTAAATAGACATATTCAGATCTCCACTGTCAAAGCTATATATCTTTATGGGTATTCTCTCACTCTCCCATCTACATTGGCCCAGCCTGTGTGTCTGCTACTCAAAGATCACCATTATGGCAACATTGTGTGTGTAGCGTCTTTACCTCTGTTGCTTTCAACTTTTGCACTCCTCAAATTCTTCTCCTGCTTCCACCCATTTTTTTGCAGATTGTGTATTGATTTCTGCTTCATCCAAGTTAGACTGCGTGCCTCCTCTAGCCAACAAGTCATCCTCCTTTGCCCTCCAAAACTTGGTATTCATCAAAAAATGTTTCCTTTACACATGGTACTTACACCATAGAAAGACCATCAGATATCCTTGTCATGAAAACTGTGAGAAAAATCCCTATTCCACCAAAAAATAAAAATGTGGTTTAGAAGTATTTGGAATAAATAACAAGTAAATACTTTGCCAAATACCAATATATAGCTTCTGTTTTATAAAGTTCTGTTGAATACAGCCCCCATCAGTTATGTTTGATCTATGGCTGCTTTTCACAGCAGCCAAACTGACTTTAAAAAAAAAAAGAGAGAGATCAAAAAGCCTACAGAGACACACATATTGATTTTCTGGCCACTTACCACAAGTGTTTGCCAACCTCTGACTTAGAAAACTGAATGTCATGGACCCCAAGATCTCTTTGAACAATTTAGAATTATTTCAAAACCCACAGCCGACTTCCTTTTCATTGAATCTTAGTCGTTCCAGCTTTCATTTTATCTTAGGCATTTAGTTTTAGTCATTAACATGTTCTAAGGCTTGTTTAACCATCCTTGGGTCCTCAACCCTCTGTCTGCATTTTAATGAAAAACAGGTTTTGCATTGAAGTGATAAGGGAGGAGAAAGACAGTATGTGTTCTGCTCTTGATTGGCATATAACTTATATGGGGAACATCATATTTGAGGTTCTTCTCACATATCCAAGGGGTAGTAAGGTGCTTATGCATCGGGTTGCCAACCAGTGGGTATGTGGTTCAAAACTACCAGACTCACTGTAGAAGAGAGGTGAGGCTCTCTACTCTTGTAAAAGTTGCTCTCTCAGCAAAACACGGGGCAGTTCTATTTTGTCTTATAGACTTGCTAAGAGTAAGAGTTGACTCCAGAGCACTGAGGGTGGCTTTTTCAGTTTGTTTGATTTTGGTAGCATAGTGGGTTAGATGTTGGGCTGTAGCTGCAAGGTCAACAGTTCAAACTCACCAGCTAGTTGGCTGGAGAAAGATGAGGTGGGCTGCCAAATCTCATAAAGATATACAGTGTTGGAAACCCAAAGGGGCACTTCTATTCTGACCCAGAGGGTTCATGTGACTTGGCGTCAAATTGGATGACAGTAGGTTTATTGAATGTATAGCCACACACCAAAGTGCTATCTCTTTTTCAAAGACTAGGACAAGGTCTAAAGCCTTAAAATATCAGAGTTGGAAATAGAATTCAAACATCATTTTGACGATTGAGCCCTTCTTGTTTCTGCCTTTGAGGCTTGTCTAGCTGCCCCTGCCTCAGTCCCACCTCCCCACCCAGCTCCTAGTCTGGCAGCATCCCTTTAGGGAATGCATGGATGCCACTTGTAGGAGCCTAGCCAGCCCACTCATGATGCCCTCTTCTCACCTCACTCAACTCAGCCTAGATGCCACAGCTCCCTGGAAGTGGAGTAGCAGAGGACAGTGCACCAATCTCTCCAGCAAGAAGCTTTCTCTTACACTAGCCGTTTGCTAAGAAGTGGAAACAGAGGCAAGGCAAGGCATGGGGATAGGGAAGATTAAGAAGTAAGAGGAAAGGGTGGCAGTAAGAAGTCAACATGTCAGAAGAGATGTCAGAAAGGGGAAAAGAAATGCAGGACTGTAGCAATGGCGAAAGCATATCAATAGAGAAGCAAGAAAAAGCATGCTCTAAAGGCAAGGTCTGACCATGTGCGGGCATTTTCATGTAACCCACTGACTTTGTGCATTCAAAGGAGCCCTAGTGGTGTAATGGATTGTGTGTTCAACCACTAACCACAAGGTCAGGTGTTTGAACCCACCAGTCCCTCCGAGGGATGAAGATAAGGTTTTTCTATTCCTGTAAAGACATATAACCTCAACACTCACTTAGACACTCTTCTGTTCTATTGGGTCTGTAGGAGTCAGAGTTGACTCAATGGCAGTGAGTTTGATTTTTTTTTCCAGGTTTGTTCTTTTTTTTGCTCGGGGGGCGGGGTGGCATCACTGCCTCTGGTGGCCGTGGGCGCTACCCAGGACTGCTCCTGAGAGCCGCCGCTGGATTTGAACCGCTAAGCCCGCGGGCCGCAGTCCCACACTCAACCACTTACGCCACTGGGGCTCACCCCTCCAGGTTTGTTCTTTCTAGACATTTTACATAGTTTCTCAGAGAGCACGTACCCAATATTACTTCCCACATACTTGCCATCCAGGAAGAATGACAAGGATTGTGTTGTTGGAGGTCTCAAAACCCGTGAAACCTGTTGCTTAGTCCACTGCAAGACTCGAGCTCCTTATTCTCACATCAGCGCCATGAAGTCTCCCCAGTTCCTACTGTATGCCAGGATCTGTTTTCTGGGAAAACCCATCCCCAGAGAGCCAGTTTCTGGATTTGCTGTCAGAGTGAGGCAGATGCTCAGGATGGAACTCCAGACCCAGTGACTCACCAGGGACTAGCAACCCTATTCCCAAGCTCGTCATGTGCTTCATGGATGGGGAGTGCCTGGTGGTGCAAACCCTTCACTGACCTGACTGCTACCTGTGAGACTGGAAGTCGGAGTCTACTCAGAGGCACCTTGGAAGAAAGGCCTGGAAATCTACATCTGAAAAACCAGCCACGGAAGGTCCTGTGGAGCCCACTCCGACACAGACAGGGTATCATGAGTCAGAATCAACTGCACAGCGGTCTTTGTTGTTGTTTTCCTAGTGGGTGGAGAAAAGGTACCGATGGAAAGTGAACCATTGGTTTCTTCATTTGAGTAGTACTGGTGCAGGGGAATGTGGAATCCCTGGTGGTGAATCTAACGTGCTCAGCTGCTAACCAGAAGGTTGAAGGTTTGAGTCCACTCTGTGGTGCTCAAAAGAAAGATCTGGCAATCTGATCAGTCAGTCACTGAAAACCCTATGAAGCACAGGTTTATGCTCAGACACACGGTGTCACCATGAATCAATGTCACCTTGACAGCAACTCGTGTGCTTGATTGCTTGCTTTTGGTGGCTTATAAGAATTGTGGAGTTGGCTGGCTTGAGTTCATTGCAGCCACACGGCTGTTGGTGGTGAACATCAGATTGAGGTTTCTGTGTAGAAATCAAGGCTCTGAGGAAGGAAGAGTGGTCCCCAAAGATCTGGATGGAGAAAGACCTGAGTATTCGGGGCTCATACAGCATTCTGAAGTTCCGGTGCTATAAGAAGTAGCACCCTTGATCTTGCTGGTGAATGGCCTCCCCTCCCCTGCAGACGCTGCAAGGACCTCACCTGAGACAGGGGCTTTTTTGCCATGATAAAGCTTGCCTATCTCAAAGCAATGCCACTTTCTCTTATTGTCTCCAGAGCAGGTGGAAGCTGGGTGCAGGGGAGGAGAGAAAACTCCTGTTCTGGACGAAAAGAGGATGCGTGCTGACACAATGGCAGGTCCTGTGGACACGTGTTCTGGCAAGTATCTGGAGAAGGCGTACAATTTGGAAGGGGCCCGTAAAGCCATGGAAGGCATAAATAAGAGAAAAATGGTATACCTTACATAAGAGGTGGAATTCTTCAGCACCTAGAAAGCAGGCCAGAGGGAAAGAAATTATTTATAAACCAATGCAAGGCTGGTTTCTCACCAATGATCAGAGGCAACTCAACGATGTTCTGCATCTCTGTGATTAGCTTTGTCTTCTGCCCTTCCATTTGGTGTTCTCTTCAGAGGCTCTAGAGCCAGCAACCTGAGCTAATATGTTTACTTATTTCCTTTTTTAAAGTATTTTGCTAAATGAATGTGAAAAGGAAGAGAGAAAATTTCCTTTTCTTGTTAACACAAAATAGCTGGAGTTTCAGATTATGAAATGAGTAAGTCCCTGAGAATGGTATTTTTAGTGCCAAATCATATGACAAGCTCTGGAACACTAAGGATTATCAGTCTCAAAAATTTTAATTGATTGAAGTAGTGAGAATACTCAGCAAAGAACCAGGGTTTCTCATCATAAAACTAACACCTGTTTCAACAAGCAGAGAAAGTTTGCCATCCCGCAAAGCTTAGAAAACGTGTTATACTTAAACATGACCTAAATTTGTCAGCCAGATCTACTATTGCCAGTTATCAGTGGCAGGTTCACCCTCATTCCAGTCCATATTTTTAGAGTTAATTCACATGCAACACTTGGTTGCCATGACTGTCTGGTCTGTCATAAACCTGATTTGCTCTGTATACACATCAGCAGCTAATAATAATAAGATATTTCAAGCCCTGTTTTAAAGCCATACATGTAACTTCTCACACTCTGATAGCAAGCAAATGAAAGCAGGATCCAGACTCTCCAGGTGGCTCTTGCAGCCAATGCTTTCTTCCAGATCATGGAGTGGATTCTTACTCAACATCAACAGAACACCGTGCAATGCTATGCCATCCCCATTACTGTTGTCACGTGGAAACCTGTTGCCTCGGCCACGGTGCCAGTCCCGCTCACCCTTTTTGTCAAGCACAATGTCCTTCCACAGGAACTGGTCTCTCCTGACAACGTGTCCAAAGTACACTTGCTGTCCTGATTTCTAAGGAGCACTTTGGCTGTACTTCTCCCAAGAGAGATTTATTTGTTCTTCTGGAAGTCCAGGGTATTTTCTCTTTTTATTTTTGGTATGGAAAAAAAAACCATTATCTTTTTTTAAAAAATCATTTTATTGGAGGCTCATACAACTCATCATGATCTATCCACCCACTGTGTCAAGCACATTTGTACATTTGTTGCCACCCATTAATCTCAAAACATTTGCTTTCTACTTGAGCCCTTGGTATCAGCGTCTCATTTTCTCCCCACCCCCACCAAGAACCCTCGATAATTTATAAATTACTATTTTTTTCATGTCCTACACCATCCAACATCTCCCTTCACCTGCTTTTCTGTTGTCTGTCCCTCAGGGAGGAAGTTATATGTAGATCATTGTATTCAGTCCCCCCTTTCTCCCCCACCTTTGCCTTCCTCTCCTGGTATTGCCACTCTCATTATTGGTCCTGAGGGGTTCATCTGTCCTGGGTTCCCTGTGTTTTCAGTTCTTATCTGTACCAGTGTACATCCTCTGGTTTAGCCAGATTTGTAAGGTAAAATTGGGATCGTGGGGGAGGAAGCATTAGAGAACTACAGGAAAGTTGTATGTTTCCTTGGTGCTATACTGTACCCTGATTGGCTGGTCCCCTCCACATGATCCTTCTGTAAGGGGATGTCCAGTTTCCTACAGATGGGCTTTGGGCTTCTACTCCACACTCCCCCTCATCACAATGATATGATCCCAAGGTACTTTCAGGATTCATTGTCCAGTTTCCCCCTGCATAGGAGACAACTCGAAATGCCATGTCTTGGATCAAAAAACCCAGCCCTCAAAGGGACCTCCTTGATCTTCAACTCTAAAGAAGTTTGTGCAGCAGATCTGGCCAGTGCAATAAGTGGTTTGATTTCTTAACTACTGCTTCCACTGTACTGACTGTGGATCTAAGGAAGTTAAAAATCCTTGACAACTTTGATCTTTTCTCCATATGTCATGATGCTGTTTATTGTCCAGCTGTCAGGATTGGGTTACTTATTACTATATAATCCATACGCAAGGCTGTAGTTCTTGATCTTCATTAGAAAGTGCTGTAAGTCCTCTTCACCTTCAGCAAGCCAGGTTGTTATCTGCATATGGCAGGTCGTAAATAAACCAGTTTAGAAACCCACTTTTCAGCTCAGCCCGCCACTGAGTCAAAGCAAATTACAAAAGAACTAGTCAGTGATGCCCCCCCCCAAAACAAACAAACAAACAAAAAAGAACTAGTCCGTTTCCGGTGGTTAAAATAAAGGATGTGTTTGGTAACTGCAACTGGAAATAATAAGGGCATTTTCTCAAATGAAAGCAAGAAATTCAGGGCCCTGGAGGAACAAACTCAGAAGGGAACCTTCACCTAATAACATTTCCACTCAAACAAAATTTGCCCATGGGTAACAAATGAGCATCCTCACACAATCGCCTTCACTTGCCGAATGCTCTTAAATCACTGAAAAGCTTGCGAATCATTGACGAGGCTTCTAACCTTTTCTTGCAAAGCAAGCCCAGCCATAAGAACCCAAGGCACTGGGTCCAACTTCCCGACATGCCCTAAGGACATCATGAGGAACAGCGCTGGCACCTACCCCGGGCACCTACAGGAAATTCTTCTCCCAGCACGGCTGGGGTGGGGAATGATGACATCAAATATGATGTTCAGCTAATATTTTTTTAATCATAAATTTGTGGAGAAGGCCTGCAGCAGGTCTTAAATCCCATTCAGCCAGGTTATTTAGGGACGGCCTGGAAAAGGACCGGGAGCCCTGTGGCAAAGTGGTTACACATTGGGCTGCCAGCCACAAGCTCGGCAGTGTGAAGCAATCGGCCACTTCTCGGACAAAGAGGGAACTTTTTATTCCCATAAAGATTTAGCATCTCGGAAGCCCACATGGGGCAGTGCTACCCTGTCCTGTAGGGTCGCTAGGACTCAGAATCAGCTGGAGGCTGGAGTTGTTCCGCATTGATTTTGTGGGCCTGAAGAGGAGGCAGACATGCCAGGGAAATGCAAAGTGGTTAGAAGAAACCTGGAACTGGGCAGAGACTAAGGTGAGGTCTCCACCTTAGTCAGTCACCGAGGTTACTAGGTGCTAACTGGCACCAACTCCTTCCAGCACATGCAAGCCGCTGAGACTGTCTCCTTAAAATTTTGCATTTTAGGCCCCCCAGTCCTTGCCCTGACCAACGTGAAACAAACAGGCAGAAGTTCAGGTATGCATCCAGCGGCTTCCTAAGACTTCATGGATGCTTCCCTGACAGCTATAAGCCCCCCCCACCCCACCCCCAGGAAACGCTGAGGCTCTGAAAAATCTTTCCCTCTGTCTGGAAGCATGATGCACTGTTCTCCTTGTGCAGTTGTCTGCCTTGAGAGGCATTTGTGTCCCCTGCGAGATTAAATAACTTTACGTCCTTCAGCTGAGTCTCTTGGCAAATTGCCATCAATTACATCACCATCCTGAGGTATCACCTATGTAACAATGCTAAAATAGGATCCCAAATCAAAGTACCAAAAATCAAGGTCATCGTTATGAAAAGCAGTCACTGTACCCGCAGGTGCAAGGAGTTAGCTGACAATAACAGACCTGTAAGGAGAAAGCTAGGTAAACTAGGTTATCTCTACATGCATGTGAAAATAATCTTTATTAACCACTTTATAGTTAAGTTTGTTTTCCTTTTTTTTTTTTTTGGCCTCATAGATGCTAAGAAATGCACACACACACACACACACACACACACTGATCACTTTGTTCTGAGCTCTAAACAAGAATGGTTAACTGACCTACCAACAAACAAACAGTGTCATTGTTCTTGTGCACAGTGTCTTCTTCAAGGATGACCACCCTAAATGATCAAGGAAACTATTTGGGGGGGGTTTGTGTATTAATTGCTGCACGACAAACAAGCCCCACATCCGGCAGCTTTGTTGTGTGATGTTTGCTTTGTTAGCACATAACATCTAGGGCTCCCGAGAAGTGCAACAGCATATGGGATTGTGGGATGGTAGTTAGCTAATGGCTGAGGGCTATAAGAGACTGTCACCCAACACGGGACTATCGGCAGGACTCAGGGACCCAAATGCAAATACTCAGGGCCTAGAAAATAGTCCACCATCACCTCTGCACTATTTTTATCTGTCATGGGGCCCAGCCCTGTGTGGAAACCATGTCCCTGTATTTATGCTCCTCTGGATCCTGTAGGCTGTAGGTGTCTTCCACATCAAAAGTCGTACTGTCCGGCAGCAGGTGCGGATCTAGGGATGACCAGCCGCCATGGAGCAGATTTCGTTTGATTTGGGGGATTTGGTGTGTCTGTCATCATTCCTGAACTTCTTCAGCATGAGGTGGAGAGGCAGCCCCAAACCCCAGGGAGTCCAGGAAGCTGCTCACCTTCGCTCCTAACGAGGAGTTGTTGGGTCACCTAGAACTGCGCCTCCAGCACTGTCTGAGTAGGACCACGCTGAGGTCAACTGAGACGGATGATCTAGATGCAATCAGTATCTAGTAGGTAGACAAAGCTGTCCAATCGCAGTAAGCTCTTTGGAGGAGATCACCAGAAAAAAGATAATAGAGGGTAATACAATTTTAATTTTAACTGAGGTGATCGGCTACCATCTTGGTTTCTAAATGTTGCTATAAGTGACAGGCACAGCAGGGAAGTTTAACCAGCAGAACTTTGTTTTCGCACCGCTTTGTGGCTGGAAGCACCAATGCAGTCTGCTGACTCAGGGAGAAGGCTTTCTGTCTCTGTCGCCAGCTGAGCGGAGGCTCTTGTCTCTGCACTCCTTGTGGTGTGACCTCCACCTTCCCCCGGGGGTGCTTCCCCTGTGTTTCCTCAGCTCCAATGAATGGCTCACAGGACACCCTGCATTGACAGGGCCTCATGAACACAACGGAGAGAGCGCTGTTCCTAAATGGGAGTGCAGCCACATCGAGAGGCCTTAGGATTCTAACACATATTTTGGAGAGGATGCAATGAAACCCATAGCAGCCACCCTGTCTAAGAATAATGATGAGGCACCACCTGTCTCCCCCCCACCCCCGTCCTTTTTAAGGAAAACAACTTTACTGAACAGGCACTTGGACATACGCTCTTTCTAAATCCATGGACATTTCCATAAAAACATGACTCAACGCTTAAGATATTAATAGGCCTTAAACTAATAGTCCGCATCAACATTTGTTTTGGAGTCCCTGGGCGGTGCAAATGATTAATCAGTTGAAGTGTGTGACTGGTCGTTGAAAGGCTAGCAGTTTCCAAATACTCACAGGCACCTCAGAAGAAGGCCAAAGGAATCATTCTACTCTGACACAGGGGTCTCCAGGAGTCAAAATCAACTAGAAGACAATCACCATCGGCATCCCACTGCAGCATTTGTTTGGATCAGGGCGGAGCTACACAAAGCACCCCCACCCCTTTCATTAGCCCATCTCCCAAGCTGCTCCTCATGCGGTTTCTGTAGGAAGCAAATACACAGGTAATTACTGAGGCCAGCAAAAGTCACTAGAGTCACTCCACACCCAGCAGGCACTTGCCAGCACGATCCTGCTGCGCTCGCTGTGAACCCAGCAGATCAGTGGGTCTCTACCTCAGCAGCATATCCTAACCTTGGGAGAGCTTGGATAAAGAGATTCAGTGCCCAGACCCAGCTCCAGAGACTTTGATCTAACTGCTCTGGAACGGCAAGTTTTACAGCTCCCCCATCTTGTCCTGAGGTAGGACTGAGGGTGAGTCTACCAGACAAAGCAAGGAGCACAGACTATCTCTGCAAGAAATTTTAATTCCAACACAAAGACGGTATTTTACGGGACTGCGGCTCACGGGGATGGAGGTTTGATTCCAGCTCCACGGAGCAAAGGTGGGGCCTCCTACTACCACCACCTGAGGGCAGTGATGCTCAAAACAAACAAACAAAGACGGTATTTTAAACCATGACTATATTTGGTTCTTCAAGAGATAAAACTCACTGCCATCGAGTTGAAGCTCATTTACAGCAACCCTCTATAGGACAGGGTAGAACTGCCCCCTGTGAGTTTCCAAGATGCTAACGCTTTACAAAAGTAGAATCCGAGAGGCCCACTGGGCCCAATTCTCTTGGGATAGGTCCATTTCAAGGGGAAAATTCAACAGAAAAATGCAGACAACGGTATATTTCAATTTTTAAAAAAGGTTCTCCTTCCATGGCTCCTTAGTTATCTGGAGCTGCTGTCACTCAGGAGAGCAGAGAGATCACAAACGGGTGGCATTCACAGGCAATGTTATTTTCTCACAGTTTTGGGAACAAGACGTCCAAGTTCAGGGTGACAGGTCCACGGGAAGGTTTCTTTTCCCTCTTGGCTCTGGGGGAAGATTCTTGTCTCTTGGTTCCAGGGCGATCTTCACATGGTACGGCCTTTCTTTTTCCCCATCTGCCTGCTTCTCTGTCCCTCTTCTGCTCTCTGTCTACCTCAAAGATGACAGACATCAAATATACCCTCCCCTGATAGAACAACTTACCATGAGGGGTTCTGACTCGTGGCGACTCTGCGTGAAACATCGAATATAATACTACACTCTGCTTCATCATCTTCACAATTTCCGTCAGAGTCCATTGCTGCAGTTAGTGTGCCAAGCCCCCGTGTTAAGAGTCTCCCTCTTTTTAGAACACTTATGAGGTGCGGGGTGGAGGGATGCCCAATTCTATCCATCACAGTACCTGCCATCCTCCTACTGCCCCCTTCAGAAAAGTATTCTTTTCCAACCAATTTCCTTTTCATTCCTGATCTGTGCTCTTTGCCAAATCCCTAGACATGCCTGGAGAATCTGGGGGCCACAGTCGGATGTTGCTCAGATGGCTCTTGATCTCAGTGCCATCTCCCCCCTAGATGTCGGCGAATAATCTGTGTGGGAGCTGAGGGGTTGTTCCTCCCAGGTGGGTGTGCCACAGGGTGGGTACAGCAAGTCCATCTTTGAACACAAAAGTAGGCAGCGAGCCCTGAGCTGATCTTTTTGTAAGGAGAATTCCATCCAACAATTACCTGGAGCCTGAGTTCCTCCATGTGGGACACTTTTACTTGAAGTTACAGAAGTGATTGCTTTTAACAGGATGGGCCGACCTAGTAAGAAGCCTGATAAGGGACTATTTCCATCCCATCTTCAGTAGGGTTAAAAGGCTCTCCATTCTAGGCACCTTTCAAGGAGCTCTTGGGTAGTATGAGAGATTCAAGAGGTTGGCTGCCAACAGAAAGGATGGTATTGACATCTACCCGGAGGTGCCAAGGAAGAAAGGCTTGGCAAGCTGCTTCAAAGACAGCTTCACCATTGAAAAGCCCGAGTCTCACTCGATAAGGTCACCAGCTATTGACAGAGGGCCTCAATAGCGACTGTTTTTTCTTATACACAAAAGCAGCATGTCAGGTCCTGTGATGGATCCAAATGTCATGCATGCCTGGCCCTCGAGGACGCACCCATTTTGCCGAGACTAGGAAGCATTGAAGATTGCAGCCTGCAAACACCGAATGAATTCTACCAAGAAAAATAATTAGAGTTGTACTGGGCAGGAGACCATTTGGTTTAGAAGTCTTGAGGAAAGCTTCGGGGCAGAAGAGAAAATGGGACCAGGTCTTGAAATTTAGTTCTGATGTGAGTAGAAGGAAAAGATAACTCAGCAGGTATTTGGGTGAGCCACAGCACTCTGGCAGGACCAGGGAGTGCTTGTAGCTGGTTGGAGAAGGGGGATGGGGAAAGGGTGGGAGGACCACTAGGCAACAGAAGAGAGAGAAGGTAGAGAGAGAGTGCAACACTAAAACACGCCCTGAGGGAGTACTTCTCCATAGGTGTGCTACAGTCTCCACTTTACAGTACAGCTAAATGTTAATAATGTGAAACATATAGTTTGCTACAACTGAGGAAAGCTAGTGTCTCTGGTTGCTGCTGCTGTTGTTGTCACTGGTGTCAGGTGCCATCAAGTTCATTCCAGCTCCTAGCACTCCCATGTACAACAGAACAAGCCATCACCCAGGTCTGAGCCAGCCTCACAATGGTTTTATTTGAGTCCATTGTTTAAGCCACTGTGCCAACCCATCTCATCCAGGGTCTTCCCCCTTTTTTGCTGCTCTTTCTATTTCACCAGTCATGAGGCCCTTTTCCGGGACTAGTCTTTCCTAATCACGTGTGCAAAGCACTGGTGGGCCAGCTACTAAAGTATTTGGCTTAGCTAATCGAAGCCTGTCATTCAAACCACTACTGCTACACAGAAGAAAAGAGTGGCAGTCTAGTCTTTCTGTAAAGGTCTGCATGCTTGGAGACACTCTGAGGCAGTGCCACTCTGTCCCATAAATTAGCTATGATTGGAACTGGCTGAGGGAGGTGAGCAAGGCGGAATAGAGGAGGTAGAAAGGTTTCTGAAGAGCCCTGGAAGTGTGATGGTGAAGGACTCAGTGGCTAACTGAAAAGGTGCAGGTTCAGACTCACCATTAGAGAGAGACCTGACACTGTCCCTATACAGAGGTCAAGCCCAGTCACATGCAGAGGAAAGAAGAGTGAAGAAAATCAAAAGACACATGGGAACAATTAGTCCAGTGGGCTAATGGGTTAAACAAATATTCTCTACAACTCTGAGACCAGAAGCACTAGATGGTGCCTCACTATTACTATGGAATATTCTGAAAAGCATCACATTAGAAGATCCTGGATAGTGTGGGAGAAAAATGTGGAATTCAAACTTATGACAAGCCAGGCTTAATGGTCACATCTACATTAGACTTATCAGCTCTTCTTTAAGATTAAGAGGGCAGCATTTACCCAAGGACAATGTTCAGAGGGTAAGGAAAGAAGGAAGGGGAACAGAAAAAAGAGGAAGTGGGATGAGTGAGGTGCATGGAGGCGATTGCAGTGGACGAGCTGAATCAGAAAAATGCTCTATGTACAACTACGATGTGTTCTGTCAACGTTCACCCAATTCACAACAGAAAGTTCAAAATGAAAAAAAGACTTCACGCTCACTGCCATGGAGTATGTTTTGTCCTCTAACAACTCTGCATAGGACTTTTGAGACTGTAAATCTTTACAGAAGTGGATGGCCTCATCTTTCTCCCATGGAATGGCTGGTGGATTTGAACTGCCGATCCTTGTTTCACAACACCACCAGGACTCCTTCTTACAAGGATTATGGCCTGGAAAAACCTATTGGGCAGTTTGTTCTACACTGACACTCAGGATGGATTACTGTGACTCAAAATGAACTCGGTAGTACCCAACAACCTCAAAGCTTACTTTGACAAAGAGCAAGACACAGCAGACCCTGGGGTAAATATCCCACAAGGTCTCATAGAGAGGGTGGTCCTCGCACTGGGGCTCAACCTTGAACACAGCACCAAAGAATACCTAAAATCTAGAGGATGTCGCATGATCTGGAGTTGCTATTCTGGGAGCTACTTGTCTCTACAAAACTGGTTGGGTTGTTTGAGTCGATTCTCATCTTGTAAGCCCTTCAGGCATGAGTTTGATGACCGTTTCCACGTAGTGAAAGCTTCTTGTTTTCAAATAGCAGTGTGAATGAGAAAGAAAGAAAAAAAGAAAGAAAGAAAGAAAGATTTCTGGAATAAGAAATTTGGATTATATCCTATAAGCAACAGGCAATTATTTTGTGTGCCACACACACACACACACACACACACACAGAGAGAGAAGAGTGACTTTATGGACAGAAAATTTCAGGAAGGATAGTCTTGCTGCTAAATGCAAATTAGACAGAATGGCAGGACAGCATTTAGTTCAGGTCTACTAAAATAATAATGATTTGGAGGTGGGGGGTATTTTATTGTTTACAGTCAAAGTGTAGGTTCTCACTTAACAATTTTTAAACAAATTATTCTGACATTGCTTATAGTTTTCCCAGTGTGTCAGCATTCTCATTCCCATGTCCTCTGCTCCTTTTCCTTTGATTTAATTTCCCTGAACTGCCTCAGCTTCTTAAATTCATTATAGAGTAGATGTTGAGCATTTGGTCTTTTTCTAAAATCTTATTTGGACATTTTATTGATATATAATTCACATTCCACAAATTCGATGGTTTAAATATTAAAATAGTCATTCAATCTCAAGAACTAATTTTGAAAACTGGTAAAAATTTTCTATGATTTTCCACTTTTCAAAATATTTACACATCCGGCTAAGTCCAAAAGTATTGCTACCAAGGCTCCAGTTCATATATGCAGGGCTTATTATCAACAAAATATGAAGGGGTACCCTCCCCCCCATAAAAACAAACAGAAAAAATTTTCTCTGGGTAGACCTTTCGTAGTGCCCATCCCTCACCCCCCATCCCAGGCAACTCACTCCAAGTTAGTACATTCAGTGGCATCACATGGGAATGTTCCCTCTGGTCATGGTAAATTTTTTCGTAAAAGCAGTTTTGCTTGAACCTTGGTTTTTTGCGATGGTCAGTTTAAGAAAACAGCATGCGGCTGTGGAATTTTGTTTCCTGCTTGGGAAAAATGTCACAGAAACTGTTGTGTTGGGCACAGCTTATAAGGACAGCACTATAGGAAAAACTCAAGTGTGCAAGTGTTTTTCTCATTACAAAAGGTGAAATGCTGATTGATGACAAATCTGTTTGGGGAACGTCTGTCAATTTCCTGAACGGATGAGAATATCAACTCATAAAGCTCTACCAGGTCAGACTGCTAATCAAGCTTTCACTTTAGAGGTTCTGAAAAGATTTTGTAAGAGGATGTGACAAAAAAAGACCTGCTGAGAAGGGACTGGTTTTGCCACCATGACAATGCACCTGCTCACACAGCCATCTTGGTGCACCCGCATATCTCTCTTGCCCCACACACCTGACTCACCGGACCTCACTGTTTGTTGTTGTTGTTGTTGTTGTTTCTGTGAATGTAGAGGTACATGAGAGGACAGCAATTTGATGGCATAGAAGAAGTGAAGAAAACATTGAGGAGGTGCTGTCAGCCATCCAAACAGATGAGTTTGAAAACTGTTTCCAAAATATAATTGCAGATTTGCCCAATGTAGTAAATATAATGGAGAGTATTTTGAAGGTGATAAGGTTATTTTGTCTTTAAAAAATTAGATACATAGCTTTGGGGGGGAATTCTGTATTGGGGGATATCCCCTTGTATCTTTCAACATGCTCTGCAATTAGTTGGCGGCTGCAGACATGTTCTCTCAGTCTTAGTCTGGTTAGGATGTCTAAAAACAATCCCATCAAATCATCATGGCTTCTGAGGAGATGTGCTAGGACCCTGAAATTCAAGGCAGAGAGGCCAGCTCAGAAGTTGATGGACACCATTGTCTGGGATCCCCAAGGGGTCCTCTCTTTGGATGATCACAGGGGGTTCTTAGGGAGCTTCCATGAAATCGAAATCTTTCTTGGTGAGAAAAATGGTAGCAAAGTTGGGTTAAGAAAAAAAAATCCCAATCACAACACACATGCTCAGAAAAGGACACCATGCTCAGTAAAATGGAATGGAAAGTCAGTGTCAAAGAGAAAGACCCTTGACAAGATGGGCTGATGCAGTGGCTGTGTTAGTCGGGGTAGACTAAAGAAACAAATTTATAAACACCCATAGTGATATAAGGGAAAGGTTTATATACAAGGGGAATGAAACATTGAGACAGCATCCCAACCCAGTTCAGTTCAAGATCACAAGTCCTATATTAGCCCATATGTCTGATATCAGTCTATAAAGTTTTTTTTCCAACTCATGAGGCACGTGCAATGACACCAGGACAATCATAGGCCAGTGGGTGCAGAGTCTTGTGTGTCTGCTGGCAGTAGAAGCAGTAGAAACATCTCAGCACTGGCATGAGTCTCCACGTGGCTTCTCCAGCCCCAGAGGTTTGGCTCCATCAGAGCAAGCCCATGTGGCCTCTCCTCCAGCTCCTCCATTCTCCAAGAATCAGGATCAATCAGCATGCTGTCATCTCGCCTTGTCAGTAGTTTGTCTCTCAGAGACTGAATCAAGTCTCTCTATTCCAATTGGGAAATATCGCAAGACTTCCCAGAATTCTCAGGAGAAAGCCATGCCCACACAGAGACCTCATTGGCTATTTCCAGATTGGCAGGCTAGACTCCACCCCCTACACTCCCAATCATGAAATTGACAGACAAGTACATGACTGCCACAGTGGCTGTGACCAGGGGTTCCAACAGAAGAGCCGTTGTGAGGCTGGTGAAGGAGGGGACAGTGTTTCCTGTCTTTGTATATGACATAGGGGTGCGAGGAGTCAGGACCAACCCCATGGTCCCAACAATAACCACTAGAACAATGCTAGGAAAATTTCACTGGGACACCTCACTCCATCCACCCCACATTCCTGGTCTTGCACCTTCAGACTTTGAGGTTTCCAAATTCAAAGAACATTTCAAAGAAACCTGATTTGATCCCTTGAGGACACTCCAAATTGATGTTTTTATGTATCATAAATCTAAGAGCCCACTATTTGTCTGGTAAGAGTGAGAGAA